>BLKR01001888.1:105000-240191 GCA_011170035.1 Teleogryllus occipitalis | reverse complement strand
GGCATCCAGGGATACGTTTTTTTACGTATTTTGGGAAACATTCTTTGCAGGTCTCAATACACCTGCTTTGGCTACGGACTCTTCTAAATGGGTGGTCGGGAGCTAACCCACTCTCGATCAAGCAGCTCGGACTAGGTCCTGTACCGAACTCCAGGGTGAGCGGGGGGATACAACGCGGTGCAGCACTGTTATTCCCCCAATATATCCCCGTGGCAACCCTGGCACTCCGATGGAGTGTCCCCTTGTTGGGCTCCGTGGTGGGTGGGGACCACGGGGATGAATCTAATATCCTCTTCATGGATAATAAACCCTCCCCTCGCCCTTTTCCGTAAGGAAGAGGAGATTTGTTGGTGAAACTGTTATCTTTGATAGTTTCTTTTGTAAAGATCCTGATAGACCGACGATGCTCCGTTTCCTCGTCATGTCATGTAGAAATGATGGCGAAACAATGAAGAGCGTCAGTCCCATCAAACTCGCCAGAGAAATTGAAGAATTTGGCAAGTTTCAGATGGTTGTTCGTCAGAGAAACGACACAATTCTTTTTGAATGTCGCTCTGACGAACAGATTAACAAAATCACAGATCTAAAGGAAATAGCCGGCCCCCAAGTGCATGCGTCCGCCCACCCTACCTTAAACCTTCACAAGGGTGTAGTGAACCTCGAAGATTTGCATTAGAAACGGAAGAAAACCTGAAAACCTTCTTCGAACCCTCCATTTACTGGATCCAGCGGAGAGTGAATATACTCACCCCTACTTCAACGCTGATACTGACCTTTGACCGTCCATCTCTGCCAGAGAAAATAGTATATAGTTTTCTAAAATCTCCGTGTCAGGCAGTATGTCCCAAATCCTCTGCGCTGCTATAATGCCAGAGGTTTGGCCATAAGCGCCGCAGTCTGCGTACACTGTGGAAGGGAGTCGTGTAACGAATCGAACTGCTCCGCAGATGCAAGGTGCGTTAACACTTCTGAGAAGCACCCATCAAATTCGAATGAGTGCCCCATGTTTTTGAAAGAAAGGGAGATCCAGAAGATCAGGGTCTCCGAGAAAGTTTCCTTTCCTGAGGCACGACATTGGTACCAGACGCGAAACCCAGTGGACATAGTCCGACGTTTCGCTGACACCGTGGGTCAATAAAAAAAAATTAAATTCCGAAACCGACACCGAAATCTATCTCTGTGCGTGATGCTGCCTGACGGGTGTTCTTTGAAGATATCGGCGGAGATGCAGATTCCAGATACCTTGTCCCACCTAAAACTAAGAAGGAAACGAAAAGAGTAAATATCTCGACAAACACACAAAAGGCATCCATCTGAGAAAGTGAAGCCGACAGGCCCTAATTCTAGATCCAGGTCGCCTGTGTTAAAAGAGCGTAGTCTTCCAACACATGCGACTTTCTCTAGCAGTAGCCAAGACAACTCTGCAGGGAACGAGGAGCCCCACATGAACCAGTGCATCACTCTCCAACAGCGAAGGAAAAAAACAACAAAAAGAAACCCGAGATATAACTCCCCTAGAAGCTAAGGAACCTTATGCCTAGAAACTATGACTCTCCTTTTGTGGAACCTCAATGATTTTCGTACTCGTTTGGATGAATTAAAGCTGATAATGTCTATGCATAGACTCGTGGTTATCTGCCTGCAGGAAACACAACTCCCACCTGAGCACTCCCTCTCTCTTCGCAGCTTTTGTTATTACAGGCAAGACATTGATGATGGCCTCTGCGCCCGTGGCGGAGTCGCCACTTCTGTCACACACTCCCTGGTATCTAAAGAAATTCGTACGAACTACTCATCAGATATATTGCGTTCGTGTAAATTTCTTCACTATTTCTATCACTATTTGCGTCGACTATATCCTGCCTGGACAAATCATGTCACAAGAACTGGAAGACGTGTTTTCTCAGTTGCCCACCCCTTTTCTTATTGTGGGGGACGTCAACGCGCACAATATCTCAGAGAAGATGATAATGCCAATTATTGGTTTTTTAGTCCGTTATTTTAAAGTAAATTATCTTGCTCTTTTCTGCTAAAGCTTCTCTTATTAGGTACGATCCTTTTCAGTTTTAGTTTGCACATGAGCGCCAATGACCTTAGCTGTTGAAGTGCCCTTAAACTCAATCAATCGATGTAAGTTAGTTAATTAATGCCTTATTTTACGCGGCGAGACTTGGGCCATCAGACCCGCTCTTCCGTCTAACCACGCAAATTTCGCTACGCTCCTTTCACCACCTAGCGGAGAAAGGAGGTATTATCTTGGGCGACGAAACAGGCGGAACTCAATTTTGCTCAGAGGCTTCATTTAGGCTTGAGGATCTTTTACATACAGTAAATCTACTACATGGGGCAACCGGCTTTACTTCCCCTCCGAAGGAAAACGTACGAAGGACTTTTTCGCCCTTAAAAATCCACGGCTTCGATCGGGTTTGAACCCGCAAACTCGGGTACGACAGTCCGATACGCTAACCGTTATATGACTGAATCCGCAAATGTATCGATGTTTTGGTAAAAGATGTTTTGTCGCAGATGTATTGATGTTTTGGTCAAATTTGCCGTCACTAAGGATTAATATCTTAATAAGCCCTAGGCATGAGTGGAGCTAACTAAAGATATCGAAATATTCTATATATTATATAAAAACTATTTATTTTCAATTTAGTAGATTAATATTTTACTTATTTCTGATGGCTCCTTGAACTCCACATTGACGGGCGCTCGTGCACTTTGTCCGCAGGCACGTGGAGCATCGCTCAATCGCGCCACCTGCACGCGGGCTCCAGCGGCTCAGCGGGCTCCTCGTCGCACGGCCACCACCACCACCACCACCACCATCACCACCACCAACCGGGCGGCGGGGCGTCGGGGGCGGCGGGCAGCGCGCAGACGGGCTCGTCCTCTGCCTCGTCCTCCGCCTCGTCCTCGTCTGCGTCCACGCAGGCGCAGCAGCCGTCGGCGCAGCAGCCGCAGCACCGGGGCGGTGCAGGCGGCGGCGGCGGAGGCGGCGGAGGCGGCGCGGACGCCGCGGGGGCGCGCCGCAAGTCTGGCGACGACATCCTGGCTGGCGGCGCGGCGTCGCCCTCGCGCAAGCCCGCGCTCTTCGACGCCTTCCGGCCGCGCTCCAAGTCGGACGCCGCGCGCGCCAAGAAGCCCAGCACCCTCATGTCGCACATGCGCAACGCTATGCAGGTGCCACGCTCACACCCACAGCTGCCCAAAGCGCTTCTCCGATCCACCTCTCTCGGCCACGCCCCTCTCCGGTCCATCACGCTTGTCCTCATGCTCCACCGTCCCCTCCAGAGTTCAAAGATTGACCCGTTTCCAAAGTTTTTAAATGAGCCTTCATCTACCTCTGTATGTGATCTGAGCTTCACAATCTTTATCAATCGTTAAGCGCTTAGCTCTTTATTTATTTAGTTGGTACATCTTCTCCCTTGCACTTATTTTAAATCTCATTTTTACATTCCTCCTTCTTCTCACGTTTCAACTAACTTTTGATCTTTCTTCTTTTTAACAAGTTTAATGCCCTCAGTTTAAAGCTCGAATTTTATGGCTCATCTGTGTGATCTTGCACAGTTTCTGGAATCTGTTTTATCAAGGTCGTAAATATTTTATTTCATCATAACACCTATACAGAACATCGTGTTCTGAAGCATACAATTAATAATGGTTGTAATTATGTTTGAGAGGCAGTAATCAGTCGAAAAAATGGAATCAAATGCAGTAGAAATGCGAAATCCTGAAAGAACACCAACCAGAAATCCACTTTTCTCTTACAACATTCATAAAAAATACTATAAATTTTAATTGTGGCTCCAGAGAGGTCCAAGCTAATAGTGTGAACCATTATAAGAAACATGTTTACGTTTGTCTTTAATTTTATGAGAATTTACCTTCAAATTAAAATATCTTGAAACTTAACACTTAATTTGAACAAACTACATAAAGTAGTTTCAAAATAACCGCTTTTTCATTCCGGAT
Source organism: Teleogryllus occipitalis (assembly GCA_011170035.1). Lineage (NCBI taxonomy): Eukaryota > Metazoa > Arthropoda > Insecta > Orthoptera > Gryllidae > Teleogryllus > Teleogryllus occipitalis. The sequence goes on along the minus strand of BLKR01001888.1, from coordinate 236,213 downwards.
CGCGAATTTCTTGGCCGATAGCCTACCTTCCTCTTCCTTTGTGCAATAAACAGTTGAAAGTAAAAACTTCGCAGTGAACCCTGATGACAACATTGCAAACATAGAAACTTCGTTCTAAACAGCAGCTGTGAAGTTTTATATGATTATAGTTTCTTTCAAAGGCGAAAATTTTCTTAGTGTTCTTTCCCGATAATACCTACAGACATGGCTGAGGTATGTTTAGTTCCTTCACAAGAGGCACCTTAAACTCCTCAGAAATTTAAGAGGACTTACAGTAGCGGCAAAATTATCGAAAAAGTTGGGAGTTGGAAAAGGAGAACAAGGTTTTCATATATGCTTTGATTGTAACACTTTAGATGAGGATTCTACGTACACTGAAGCAAGTATACGTAGAATAAAGACAAGAAGAGCTAATAATCCTTTACAATCCTCAATAAAGTAAGGTAACGTTCAAAAAGACCAATTATCATTTGTAACTATACTGCGAATTATTCATAGCCGCCTTTAAAGTAAATCAGCTGTTACGGTATCATCCAATTGGAAAGTTGAACGCCACCACAGTGAGGTCACTGTAGTGTCGTATAAGGTCCCGATTGGATGGCACAGTAACAGCTGATGAAATGTCAGAGGCAGTATTGAAAAAATCACAGTATAATACCCCACCCCCACCCTCACTTTTCCCGCATTTCTTCAATCCATTGGTAAAGGAAAGATGCGCGGTTTAGTGCCACGTGAGTTTTCTGTTGTGAGTCGTTACGTTTCGCAATTTTTACCCTACTATGTTGAAACAAGTGATTAATTATTGTTTAAATTCTTAATAACAGCAATATTAATTGATCACGAGCGTAGGCGTGCACAACCGAAAACAAGATAGGGAGACAATTACATTTCTGGGCCCCCATTTCCAATAAAGTTTTTACTTACATGTTATATTATACTAGCAAATTAATGAAATATACAATGAGAATGGAATTATATCCTTTTTGTTTAGTTAACTAAATATGCTCATTAATTCCATGAAAAATAGTTGATTATTTCTATGTTAATAGCACGCGTGCAATTAAAATTCCACCGTTCAATTAAAAATTCCACAGTTCAATTAAAAATTCCACCGTTCAATTAAAAATTCCACCGTTCAATTAAAAATTCCACCGTTCAATTAAAAATTCACACCTACCAATCAGAATTCATAAAAGGAGCGAAATCGTGCAATTAAGAAATTATAACAGACGTAGCAAAGGTATTTGCAGTCGGCAATAAAATATGAACAAAAAAGTACATCACATATTACGTACCTACAACTACATATAAACAACGAATTAATAAAACTAAATTGGAGAAGTAAATGTTAAGCTAGCTGAATTATGAACATCATAAAATATTTAACGTGAATGTATTAAATGTTTTCCATGTAAAACATTTGGTTTTAGGATTACAAATGTAAAAATGTAAACGTCAGTTGTGTTTACCAGTTCTTACTAGAGGTGCTACAGAATGGCACAGACTTTCTCGTAACAGTTTTCTAATTTCATCCGTGTGGAGTGGCACTGTACAGACTTGCCTTTCCTTCTTGCCTGCTGGCATCGATCCCCGCCCAAAGTACATTTTTTAAAAATTTTCTCAACTTTTCGGTATCCAAATATTAAAACCGAAATATTATTTTAAGAATATTAAAGAATGCTAAAACCTTGTCCTAAAAAAACAATTTTCATTGGAAAATTTGGGGCCGTCTTTAAGAAAATGGCGTTAAGCGTTTCAAATAGTTTCCTAATAGTGGAACTGAAATATTACTTTAAAAATACTAAAGAAGAGCAGAACCTCCTCCTAAATGGCAATTTTCATTAAAGCATTAGGAGCCGTTTTTAACAAAAAGGCGATTAAGCATTACTGTAAATGCGAAAATTAAGCTCTTTTTCACAAGAATATATTGGGTTTTCGAAAAACTTCATTTGAAGTTATTTAAAGCACTTTCACTTACAAATGCAAAATTGTACACAATTGATGGAAATGTACGTATTAACGGCGTGATAGATATTTAAAAAAATTACATTTGTGTAATTTTTGAAGGAATAAAAGAATACAGCAAAATGTCTATGTCATCTCTAACAATGCAATAAGCACTATCTACGAAAAATTTCAAAAAAAAATTGGAGCAGTTTTTGAGAGAAAGGTGTTGGAGCGTTTCTGAAAATGCGGAAATTTGAGCTCGTTTTCACAGAAAACTATTGATTTTTCAAGAAGCTTTTTTAGACATCATTTACAACATATGTACTCGTAAATAAAGTAATATGAATAAATTGCCGCTAATGAAAATATTAAAGTGAGAGGCTAGTCAAAAAATTACATTTTTGTAATTTTTGCTAAAACAAAATAGAGCAAAATTTCTTGTAAGTCATCTCGTAGAGTACACTCAGCACTATCGCTACCAAAAGTTTAAAGAAAAAATTTGGAGCCGTTTTCAAGAAAATTTTGCTTTTGTTATTGTTTAAAATTGCACGTATTGCACGAAAACTCTCAAAAGTTTAAAGAAATTGTACATTAACTTAATTAAAGACCTTTCTTTAATTTTGTAGTTGTAGGAAGCCGCCGGAAAAAATTCAGACTTTTGCAATTTTCGAAAATTCAGTTAACTCTGAAAATCAGACCCATGCCACCTTTATAAGCGTATTGTACTGTACTCTTACGAGAAATTTAAAGAAAAAATTTGGGGCCATTTTTGAGAAAATTTTGAAAATGTCCCAAGGGCGTCATGTAAAGTACCCCCAAAAATTAATGAATGTTTTTCAAAATCGCAGAGCTTCGACTCAGGCCAGTTCGACAGGGGTTTATTCAGTTTGGAAAAAATCCTATGCATAGTAAGGCGCTCGTGTTGTTCACAAACACCGAACGTACGGACGGACGGACGGAAACGAACGGACGTACGTGTGCTTTGCTTTCAATTGATGTTTCGGCATGAAGGACTCACAAAACTGGGATTCTGGCTGCACAACGTCTTAGAGAATTTTTTTCTCTTAATTAGCAACCGGATTTATCCACTTTTTCGTTGTCAAGGCACGGTAATGATTTTTCTCTACGACTATAGCAGAATGTATTCATTTCTTCATGTTATCGGATGCAGTAATCATGCCAATTCCACAAGCCGTGCGAGAATATTATTCTAACACACCTGTCGACCAATCGCATTCGTCCTAGTTCATTACACAATGACTTAGGGTTCTCGCAGTCGCCTACAGAGGCGCTGCGTGCTCTTCCGCAACTATCGTAAGACAGGTGAACCACGAAACAGTATGCGAGTTCACATAATTGTGGCCACTTTGTAAGGTTAAAACGCTCACATTGATTTATAATTATGGATTCTTCCAGCAGTAATAGTGATGAAGATTACGTAGACTGCACACCGCCAGAGATTGTGGAAGCTGCGAAAGCATCAACAAACAACTTGTTACCAGAAAAATCAAGAAAATTTTATGATAAATCATACAATGATTTCATTGAGGGGCGAAATTCAAACAGAACCAATTCTTTTTCTGAGAACGTTGTATTGGCTTATTTTACAATGCTTGCTGAAAATTTTAAACCATCTACTTTATGGAAGGAATACTCGATGTTAAGAAGCACACCGAGTATAAAAAATGAAATACATATAGAAAAATATTCGAAGCTGCGTGCTGCTTTCTTGTAGCGAAAAGGAGAAGGCTATGAACCCAAAAAATCAAAAATATTCACTCCAGAACAAATAAATGAATTTATAACAGTAGCTCCAGACGATTTATATCTTGCCACAAAGGTAAGAAATTTTTAGTATTATGTAGACTTGATTAAATATTACAAAAGTACTTAAAGCATACTTTTTTAAAGGTTGCATTGATCATGGGTATAATGGGAGCCTGTCGCAAAAATGAATTGCACTTGCTTCAGCAAGTAGAAGATATACAAGATCTTGGAACTGCTCTTTTGATCAAATTACCCAAAACTAAAACAAAAAGTGCTAGAACATTTACGGTAACTGGAAATTTTTATAAAATATGTAAAAAGTCCAACTAAAGTGGAAACAAATTCATTTTTTTAAATTATCAACACGGAAAGTGCACTGTTCAGAAAATCGGCATAAACAAATTTGGATCCATGGTCAAACAAATCGCCTCGTACCTCAAGTTGCCGAATCCAAATCTATACACTGGACATACTTTCCGCCGGTCTTCGGCCACAATGCTTGTTGATGCAGGAGGCGATATAACTGCTCTGAAAAGACATGGCGGTTGGAAGAGTACGTTGGTAGCGGAAGGTTATGTGGATGATTCAATGTCAAACAAGTTGTTTACCGCAAACACGCTACTGCAATCGGTAGAACATAATACGACTATAATTGAAAATACTCCAGTACAAAAAACATCTTGTTCTGCTAGTAAATCTATTTTAAATCAAATCGACTCAAATCAAGAGTCAACTCCCTCCATAATAAATATAAACAATTGTTCTAATTTTACAATTAATTTTTCCAAAAAGTAAATCTAAACTACTTATATTTGTAATACTTGTTTTGTTTACTTGTTTGACGTTAATGTTATAAAATATTTAATTAATGAAGTTAAAAGTAGAATGAATGTAACATTATTTCAAAAAAATAAAAAAAACCTTTCACATGTTATCATTTAGTATTTTTAAAACTTAAATATCAAAGTCGTAGAGAAAGTATAGTCTTCTACTTGCGTAGAATGGCTATTATTCACGAGTGGATGTTTCCGACGCGAGCGACATAGGAGCGAGTGTCGGAATTTCCACATCATTCTACGCTCGTTGCAGAATATACTATTTTCTGCCGAAAATTTGCCATTTTTTCGCGCAGCATTACATAACTTTTTCTATACTACGTGTATTACTCCGTATATACGTACGTATACGAGAAATTAAAAGTATGCTGTATGAAAACTATGTCAGAAGTGACTAGTTCCCCCCTCCAATATTTGTACATGTATTCTCTCTCACACCGGTCTTTATTTTCGTGGAAAGTAATGTTTTCATGACTTTGTCAGATTCTAATATTTTATCTGCATGTATTCAGTTTCTTCCATTTGGAAATATTTCGTGGAAACAAAAACAATGTAAGGCCCACTAAAATATATATTTTTCAGAAGCAATACTTCGTCATGAAATGCCGTGGATGGAAAGGATATGCTGGAATTTTTTAAAATTTGAATTATTCCTAAATGGAAACAAAAAAATATTGAACGTAACATGTGTATAAAGGAGTATAAATGCAATCATGGTATATAAAAAAATCTCGCTCCTATCTTCGCTCATTTTCTTGAACATACCATTCGTGCAATTATACACCTCTTTATACACTCATTTCATTAATTACTGTAATGGTATAATTAACAAGTATACAGTGAAACCCCTATTTTACGCCTCTCCGCGGACTGGTCAAAAAAAGTGTAAAATCGAGGAAAATGTAAAATCGAGGAAATTATTTTTCTGCACAGATTTTATTCCAAAACACAAAATTGTAAAAACAAACAAAATTCTAAAAACACACAAAATTCTAAAAACACAACACATTGAAACTGGATACATTAAACAGATTTTACCCTTAAAACATGACTCTATATGCAACTTCACACAATCACTTGTTCACCCAGTCCAAAATCGACATTTGCTTTTTATTTTCTAAGTGTTTTAGAGCATAAAGTTTATTTTCAATTTCACTGCATGAAATTAACACATTTTCATCCACACTAAATTGTTGAAAATACTTTCTAGCTGTGTCAAGTCCTCTAATGGCTTGTATAAATGTAACCTTTTCCTCATCCTCCTCGTCCTCCTCTTCAGCAATTTCCTTGTCTATAGCAGAAGATTCTTCATCCAGAATCTGGTCAATAGACTGAATTTCACAAGTTAATAGTCCATTGTCCACAGTTACATAATCTTCAAAATCACAGTCATTGTCACTTATTTTCAAAGAAAGCCAGTCTTGCGTTTCATAGGAAGTTAAAACTGGAAGGACAATATTTTCCATTTCACTATCAACTTGAAATCCACAGTTTTTGAAACAATTTTTAATTGTTTCTGGAGATATTTCTCTCCAAGCTTCAGCCACAAAATGTAATGCTTGAAGGATGTTTAATTTAAGTTTAGAAACATCTTCAATCATCCCTCCATCTATCATCGCAACTGCTTTCCTTAATAATTGCTTCCTATAATAGCACTTGAAAAAGTGGATGATGCCCAAGTCCAGTGGCTGTAATTGGCTGGTGCAATTTGGAGGCAAAAATATAATCTTTATATTTCGCAGCCCACTGGTTTCCTTCGGATGAGCAGCACACTGGTCAATGAAGAGAATAATTTTTCTGTTCTTGGCCCCCATCTGCCTGTCCAACTGTACAAGAAACTCTTCAAAAATTATCCCAGTCATCCAGGCTTGCTGATTTGCTTTGTATTTCGTCGGTAACGTTTTAATATTTTTGAAGCATCGGGGATTTTGGAACTTGCCGATAACTAACGGAGGCAATTTCTCGCTACCATCGGCATTACATGCCAGTAGCACGGTGATCCTCTGTTTGGATTTTGTGCCTCCATGGCATGCGTCCCCTTTAAAAGCCAGCGTTCTGTTGGGCTGGAGATTGAAGAACAATCCCGTTTCATCTGCGTTGAATATGTCCTTTAATTCATAGCCCTCCGTTAAATGACTAATTTGTTGCTTCCAGTCAGAAACGGTGGCTGGATCCACACTCGCGCTTTCTCCCGACACAGTTTTGTATACAAGATTCTGGCGCTTTTTGAACCGGTCCAGCCAGCCATTGGACGCCTTGAAATCTTCCAATCCTAGGCGTGTTGCTATATGTAGCGCCTTTTCTTTCAAAAGACTCCCATCTATTGCCAAATTCGAGGTTCTCGCCTGCTTGAACCAACTAGCTTGAGTCGTTTCTAATTCTTCCATTGGCGACATTTTCAACGATTTTCGAGACTTCGAAAACGAAGGGCCGCATTTCGAATAGCATTTTTCAATTTTTTCACGCTGTTTCACTATTGAATTCAGAGTGGATACACCCATTCTGGTGGCGAGGTCTATTTGCTTCCCGACGTGAGCATCGACTTCATCTAAAATATGGATTTTGTCTTCGATGGTAAATGACTTGCGTTTCTTCTCCATGTGCAAAACCATTTTTTTCATCATACAACAAGTCCAAAACAGCAATCGGCGACAAACACAATAAAACATACTCAGAACGGAACGCACTCGGAATGCAACACGTAGCGTATATTCCCGGGACGTCACTCAAAGAACCAACCAAAGCTGAACACTAATCACAATATAAAGGGTCTTCCAACTCCCATGCACATTTTATGGGGTGATTATAATACAATAAATATGTTTATATAAGGAACATAAGACTGTATCATGAAATTCATGCTTTAAAAGCATTGCGCGGGATTGGGCAGCTTCACTGCCATCTGACGGCGGATGTATGTCATAAGAATCTGGCAACCGTGCCTATAGTAGCACCTTCCAGTTTTATCCCAATTTTGATGGAGAGTTCAAAGGCCGTGATGATATACTATGATTTTTAAATTGGATTTAAACAATTCGAATTTTGAATCAGACAGTGACACTTCAACATTTTGAGCTCGAAGGAGAGGAAGACATTGTCATCCAACCGGAAGCTCCAATACCAAAAATATAAGTCGTAACGAAGCTTCTGAGTGGACGACAGTGTCCCTTCTCTCTCAACAGCGAATAGCAAAACACTTAACATTTATATGTATCCCCTCCACTTTCACCGACATCGACATTTTCTTTCAGAATGTCCGTCTAAAATCCGAGACATGCTGTGCAAAAATCTTAATATCGGGGTTTTAGGACGTAGTAGAACTTCACAAATCAGGCGCAAAATCGAGGAAAACGTAAAATCGCGAAAACGTATAATCGAGGAAAATTATACATTACTTATATGGATGTTTTGCCGGGACCACTCATTTATGACGTAAATTCCGGGAAAACGTAAGATCGGGGAACGTAAAATCGAAGTTTCACTGTAATTTGTTTTGTGGTGGGCCATTTACAGAGATTCCAGATACTGTGGAGAGTCTCTTCCCAAAATGTCATATTACAATTTTCCAAATTGTCAGATTAAAAAGGGGAAAGGAGTTTAAACATATTTATAGAAATAAAATGTTTGATTATGTCTTTGGGACCCTTTCAAAATTTTTAGGGAGTGTGGCGGTGGCAGCAAGGTCCCCCCTCCCTGTGCATATGCCTCAGGAGACAAGGCATTGGCACAAAAAAATACGGGTGACCTGATTTAACACATTTTCCTATCCAATCTTCTGTGTTAATGCTTTATAAAAGCCACATGACATCCTGTTTTAGAAAAGGGGAACCACATTCAGAGCAGGAGTTAAGTTACTGGAAAAAACAACAACAAATAAAAGTGTCTACAATTGTTGACATTACACATTCAGCGAATTCAAATAGATTCTGAGTTGGCAGCAGTTTCTGCATTCTTAATGGTATTTTCTAGGAAGTAAATAATAAATTAATAACATTTAATAAACCGGAAAAGAAATATGGAAAAGAACAAAAACCATTTTCTTTGAGAGTAAAAGGGAAAAAATTATTTAATTTACTGACAATGTTAGAGTTGAGAAAGAATTTGCAAAATGTTTTGTAAGAATTACTTAATTTTTCTGTTATTAAAATTTATTTCTATATCAGTTAGAAAATGAACAGCTCAATTCTTTTTTAAAGTATGTTGTGTTGCTAATGTGTGATAAATATTGTTTTTTTAAGGATTGATTTTTATTAAAAAAGTCTAATGGAAAGGTTAGATAAGATTTTTTTGAAATACCAGAAGTTGTTGACAAGAATAAACCAAGAATCAAAATAGAAAATAACAAATGTCATGTATACCTGCCAATTATGCAACTTTCTTTGGAAAAGTAAAGTATTCAGTAGAATTACATCACAGTTACTCATAGTGGCATGTATAAAACATGCCATTCGTAAGTTTATGTTGAACTTTGAAGATCCTACCTTCATGTGAGAATTGAGGCAAGATAGTAATGCATCACATCTCAGCTTGTGACTGCTACCATACAAACAAGTGAAATGCGACCTGGTGTGAAATAAAATCTCAAGAAGTCATGACCAGGTCATGGAAAATCATTGGTTTTGCAAAAATTCCATTAAATAAAATTCATAATCAATAAAAAATTTAAATCAAACCAATTATTCTATTCACATTTTTGATAGCTACAGTGTTGATTAAGCATTTACTGCTAATGCCTAATGTTGCTAATGGTTTTGCTACGTCTTATAGAAAAAAGTTTCTCATGTAACCATTGGTTGGAGCTTTGGAATTTCTAGTTGTGTAATTTAGCAACATCAAAATGATAAAGGTTGCAAACCAGTTAGCTCCAACAATAGACTTCATGAGACCACCGTGAGAGCCTATATTGTGAGGAAAATTTAACTTGGGGAATTCCTTGATTAAAAATAAATTTGAATTAAATTTTTCCTTGTAACTCTTCATTGGTTTTGAAGATCTGAAAATATCTGTAAAACAATTTTGGAACGACTGTTTTGAGAACTGCTGTTCTTTAAATTTTCTATCAAAGTTATTCTTGTCCTTAACATAACATATTTCTTTAACTTTCTTAAACATCTTCAGCTATCTAAAAATCTTTTACCAAATGCTCTTCGGCAACTTAGTGCAAGAGTGAATATAGGTAGAAATATAAATTACTTGTAGCTAATAAAGAATAGATTAGGCTCATAATTCCTTGAATGCTTAAGCATACATTTCTGAAAATTCTCAAACATTCCTGAGAGTGAAAGATTGATTATGTTTTCTTTAATTTGTTATGAATAAGATATCAAATTGCAACTTTTGAAATGTTTTCTTTAAACAAAATTGTTGAAGTCTTATGTTTTAGATTTAAATGTGATTTAACCATTTGTAAAATGTTTAGTAGTCACTGTTAAGATAGTTACTTTTGATGTAGTGGAAACCTGTATACCTTGGACCACTTTCTTTTAATTGGAATATTTTCCTACTTCATTATAGGAACTTTGCATGTTTTGGGGACTTTAAAGGATTCCCCAACTATGATTTTATCATGGTAGTAGTTGCATAATTTTCCATTTCATATTTCTCAGTTAAAGTTTGTTGTTTAATTTGTCAATTAAACAACAAAATGTTTGAGTCTCATGGAACTCTTGGACCTCAAATGCTGTATCTGTAGTCTCCATCCTTATTGACAATGAATCAGGAAAATATAGAAAATATTCCATGAACGGTAAAAATAGAAAATCATATTTTAATTTTACTATCTAACGTAAATTTTGCTTAAAGAACTTAAGATGGTTTCAAATAACTTCCGTTTTATGTCTGTTTATCTGCTTTTCTATGGAAAATTTGGAATTTTTCCCATGTTCCTGGGTTAAACTTTGACATGATTTGGTTTTTCTACACACATGGGTTCTTATGGGTTCACATTCCATTTTTCTCTGGAGTATTGACAATTCCCTTGAAAGTCCTGTTTTTCGGATAACTTTCTGCCTTTTTTGTTATCTAGCTTTCTGTAATGTTACTCAACTGGTTGAGGATGTAAATATATGTTATCCACTATTGAGGTAGCCAGCAATAGATTGGTTGATGGTGGTATTTATCTTGGGGTTTTAATGATGACACTCATGAATACTCCGCTGCCTAAGGCATTTATTTACACAAATAAGTCTATCCATTTCATTACAGCTCAAACATTCATTATCTGTAAGAACTAGAAATTTACAAACACAATGCACTTAAATATTTTACTTGCACACAATGCACTTTAATATATTCCATTTTTCTTAGTTTTTGAAGTTAATGGATGGCTGGAGATAAAATTGACCCAAGGCAAGGACTCCCTTCTTGATGGAAATCTATGCGAATGGATAACACTAGCAATTTTGTTCTTTTAAATGAATAATACTATGCAAAAATCTGTATAGGTTTTAAAGCTAACCAATGCTTGTATAAAATTTAGTTAAAAATTTAATACAAACCAAACTTGAAAATGTCCAACATTTTACTTGTAACTTTGCAAGTGAATTCAGTTAAATAACTTCTTTTAGAATAATGATAAATGCACATGAAACAAATGAAAGTGACAGTGCTGCTTGCATTGAGATACAGAGTGGCCTAAGATGCAAGGTTGCTGTGAAAACTCCCAATAGTTAAATGAGTTTTATCAGTGCCCATTTGAAAGTTGTAATTGCCTCAGTAAGTTCTGAATATTTTCTATTTCATTGAAAGTATAGTCCATAATCCTTGTTATGATGAATATAACACTGTAATATTATTGAAACTGAAATTATTTAAAATTTCATTCAGAAGGATGAAAGAGGTGACTTTATTATTTTCCCTCTAAAGTATATTTGTATGACTATAATGTAGTGGCATATTTGACAAAAGCAATGCATTTTTGTAAATATGCACACCCAAATAAATTTCTCAAGTTTGTTCAACTTGAGAAATTTATTTGGGTGTGTAGCTCCTAATTAAAAGCTTCATAAAATTTATGTTAATGAAGACAGCAATATTATTAATTAATTTTGTTGGACTGTTAAAAGAGACGTAGAAGTAATTTTCATATGACTCTTCATTTGCATTAACATTTTTAAAATTGCTTGTTCTACAATGAGTTTTACATATTTTGTAATTGAAGATGCTTTTAGACAAGTTTACTGTAAAAATGTTGTTGGTAGCAGATGCTGCTCAATCATAAATCAGTCAAACTTTAATTGTAAACATCTGTCATTGCAATTTGATGAACCATTTTCTTTATCTAGATTTTTCTTGTAATAAAAAAAAAATCTTCTAAACACTATTTTATTGAGTTAATTGCCTTTACTCTTTGGAAATAAAATCAATACTGAAAGCCCTACAAAGCATATTGGAAAAGGCAAATTAATTTGATTAACTACATTAATTATTTTTTTTTATTTTAATATTCCATAATGTCATATCTTTAATAGCAATAAAGACATTCACAATATAAATATATTCCTGCAATAATGTGCCAGTCAGCACAGTTCTCAATCTGTAAAAACTTTTATAACCAACACATTCTATACAATACCAATTTTAAGTGTTTAATTAATTGATTAAATTTTTTAAAAAATTTTAATTGGAAACCTAACTTTTTCTTCAGAAAACTTCAGTTTTCTCTAAATTTTTATGTGCAAATTTTGTTACTAAGAACTTGTTTGTGGCAGCATTTGTGAAAAAAACTTTTTAATACAAAATTGATCCTTTCAAATTAACTGATTCGAAGTTTTCACTATTGGATATATCGAAGATAACATATTACTGTATAATATGCACTGAAAAATTTCTGTTTTATCTTCTCATTTCCTTCTTTTGCATCTCTGGATAGTTACATTTCCACAATATCTTATTTTTCACTTTAGAAATATAACAGTATGTGAATTTTTTTCTTTCCAAATTTTAATTCAATCTGGAAATAGAACAACGCATTAATATAAATATTTTCAATCAATTCATGAAAGTTATAATAAGAAAATTTGTTTCAAATTGAATTTTATCTTTATTTAAATGCATGTAATAGGAAAGAAATTCTGTTGATTTGCTGAAGTGTACCAGTAATGAACTAAGATTTCAAAATTGCAAATGGTATACTCTAAAATCTTTGCTCTGAATAAATAGTTGAAATTAATATTATTGACTTACTTATAAATTGATTTATAAGCTTTATTTCTATTTTTGTCTTTAAATTCTTTTTGAGTTTTTTTTCTGTATCTTAGTCTCTTAATTTATCTCATATAAAGTCCTAAAGCCGGTTTTTCTGATACTTTTGCACACTATCAATGTGTCTATGAATGAAATCTCATTCATCAAATGAAAAAAATTGTGATTTTTATATTTGAACACGCATTCAATATCATTCCAAATCAAATGCTTTGTCTTCTGTGAAAATAAGTGGCTGTTGTCAATGTGAAATTTGAGGACTTGGTTATGCAAAATAAATTGCTTATTTTTCTGTAATCTGGAGTAACTTTTCTGTAATCCATATATGCATGTGAACACCCAAAAATTGTTTCCTAGCTTAATAAGTACAAATATATATGTTCTTATGATATTTTTTTTTTAAATGCTGGAATTATTAAATAAGCACAATTTATAAATAGTAATTTTACACATTAGTGGAACTTGACTGACTTTTATGAAAACCTTTTATTGTAGTAAAGCACCTAGTGAGCTCATAATTTCAATATTATTAATGAGATTGATAAATTTAAGAAACATTTAATTTAATTTCATTCCATGCATTAGAATTTCACTATATTCAAGCTACAGTTTTCTGCCAAAGTCTATTCCTGGGTATTGGGTATTGGTAAATTGGGTATTAAAAAATAAATTGTTTTCAGTTTTCTGGTGTGAATAATAATAGTAATATTTCTGTGAATAATAATAGTAAAATGCTAATTTCAATTCTAAACATGGAAAAGGAAATGTAAAAAATTGGTAGAATTGCTGCAGAATCAGTTCACAATACTGCAGTGCCCATAAAGTAGCTGCTCCTACATTGTTCAAAACTTTGTTCTTGAATGACAGAACATATGAATGATCCATAAAACGATTTGTTGAAATATGTGTAATTTTTTTATTGTTTTATTTCTGCTTGTACTTAATTATTAATACAAGCCTAAGTTATGTTAACAAACAAATCATATATATTAAATTTAATCTCTAAGAAGTTAATTTTGTGTAATATAATGTTTTATAATGTTATAGTAATTAATATTTTAATATCTGAATATTTGTTTTAGCACATGTCGTCCTCATCACCATCAAGCAACAGAGGTTCTTCATCTGGTTCAGCAGATAGTGGTTCTCACAACCATTCAAGTGACTCAGCAAATCAGGCTTCTCATGGACGGCCTCGTGCTGGATCAGAAAGTGCTAGCAGGGGTCCTGTGTCAAAAGTCATCGATATGTTTCGCCACCGTTCACATAGTGCTGTTTCTGCTGAGGACAAGAGGAAGGCAGTGAGTATTTATTTCATTCTCTTTGTTTCATATTTGAGTGTCCTCTTTGACAACACCTTTTCTTCTTGAATTGTTTTATGATGTGAGTATTGATTTTAAAATATTTCCATTGCATAAATTTTGGGAATCTGTTCAATATGTGTTACGTTACGTTAATTGAATTGTTACAGAACAGATACTCGCAAAATGCCTACAAATATTTGTTGTACCTTTTCTTTTTAAGTGGTCTAGGAAGTTGAAGTATAATATCAAATATCGAAGAATTACATACTTAATGAGCCTAATACTTTTCTATTAAATTGAATTTTTTTATTCTAAATTGAAGAAAATCTCATCAGAATTGTTTTTCATTTATTAATCATTAAACTGAACATAGTATAGTCTCTAAGTTATCTGGACACAAGTGACAATAATAAAATTTTACAAACAGTTGAAGCAGCATATTTGGGAATGTGTACTTAGCAAAGTTAGAAATAATTTTAGGATTTTATTCAGGTGAAATAGATCTGTTTACACAATTTTTATGTCAACATTTCAGTCTTTATAATCAAATTCATTTATTTCACAATACCTTTTAAGTATTTTATATACTACATTCCTCTAGTTTAGAATGTTTTTTCCTCTTTGGTTGGAAATTAGGAGCAGAAAATTTTTAAAATAATTCTATATTCAAGGTTTACATTTCGTTTTTTGGGTTAGAATTGAAAGAAAGTTGTAGCAATTGAAAGTTATTTTATGTTGTGTTGTAATATTAGCTTAAGCCATAAAAAATAAAGTTAACTTATTTGAGCGATAAAAATTAAAAGATTCACTTCAAATCATTTTCAAAATCATTAATTAGGAACAATTTTTATGGTGTGCTAATAAGATTTCAAATGATCTGATGGCCTTAGTCTCGCCACGTAAAATAAGGCATTAACTAACTAACTAATCTACATACTATATTTTTTTGTTGTTTATGGAAATTATCCCATGAGTATATAATACAATATTCATGGGTTTAGTCTTGTTTTTTTTTCTATTATTAATGTGCAATAATGTATAAATTCACAAAAAGTTCAGGGAAAGAAAATATTTTCATTAATTGTATCTGTTGTTCGCCTACCCACTGCAAAATTAAACATTGTGCAAGAATAGTAGTTTCCATAGTTCAGTTCACAATTTCAAATTTACAAAATAATTTTGGTAGATTGTAAAATTTATTGTAACTTATCCCTTTCTTTACAATTCATATGTGTGATGTCATAAAGAATAGATTCTTTTAACTAGAAAATACAACTTTCTAGATATGTAATACGTTTTTGAATTCCTTTTATCTCACAACAGCTTTTTAATATTTTCAATTTCTTCATAAAATCTCATCAAAGTCATTATGTAATGTTAAGATGATATACACCAAACATTTGAGTATGTTAGGAAATTATTTTTTAGTCATCTTTCAGTGAAGATCACCTCTGTTCCATGTTCAAAAATGTGCCAGCAATATACTAAAGAAAATGACAAGTTACCTACAATGATGTGATGTCGTGACAATGATAATTGCTTAAATTTAAATTGCCAATTCAGGGAACAATTTTAAACACTTGCAAGGTGACTTTGCATGTGGGGAAAATAACATGTTTAATTAAGGTTTCCACACATTTTTTAAGCTAATCCAATATGCTATAGGGAGGGCTAGTTATATAAAGCAATTTGTAAAACAGGTTATAAGAATGTAGTAAATAAGAGCCTGTAATAATATTGTTATTATTATTGGTCAAATTATGAAAATATGTGAAAATGTAAGTAATTATATAAATGTAGTAATAGAGTTTATTCAAAATGTAATAGTGGTAGCTATTTAATTTATAATTAAGTATTAACTTCAATTTGTTGAACATTTGAACTTGCAAAGAATGATGGTACTGCCGTGCTCCATTATAGGTTTATATTTTTCAGAAGAAATAACTTTATTTAGAACCTTCTTTCACGGTCCCTTCTTTGCTAGTTGATGATCTATGATGACGTTGATAGATTTAGCTATAGTATCTTACTGGCTTGATGTCAGTTTAATGCTTCACTTCATCTCACACGTCTGTACCTATTTAATATTTTTTTATTTATTTATTTTTCTCACAAGTAAAGGTCTTACAGAATATTCTATCTGTCCAAATTTAATGATATCAAGATTCCTTTTATTCAATTGAATTCTGTCTTATTGTTTTTATCTTTTCTCAAAAGAATAGGTCTCTTTAAAATTTTAGACAGCAGAAGTTTTATGATTTATTTCCTCCATATCAAGTAAAAGTTAATGTTAAACACATTTTTGACATTCTTCAAATGATGTTTCTGGAGTTACTGTATCCCCATCGTGAGGTCTATTGTGATCCAATAAAATTAATTTTAATTACAAAACTCACAACTACAATAATAGTCAACTTAAATTATTGTTGTATGCTTAGTAATTAAAACTAATTTCATTGTATCGATTGCAAAAGATTCGAAGATGGGTTGCAGTAACTCCTGAAATGAGGTTTGAAGACTCAAAAATGTGTTTAATGTTAATTTTTACTTGATATGAAATAAATAAATAAAAATTCTGCTGTCTAACATTTTAATGCGACTTGTTCTTTCAAGAAAAGACAAATATCAACATTCGTTTTAAGGATTACGTGTACTACTAGAGTACCCGTGCGAGAATTCTCGCATGTTAAACCCCACCCTTTTTCCTATTTTTCCATTTCCATATTAAGTCTATAATATATCTTCTTCTTTTTTTCAAGACCCTGTGCTAATTCCCTGTATGTTCCTATGGCCGCAGTGGCTCGAAGTCGTGTACGGACTGAGCATTTCGGAGGAAAGAGTCGCTGGTTCGAGTCTCTCTCAGGGATAATTGTCACACTTCTTTGTTGCCACAGAAAACGATTGAGAATTCCAAAGCCTTTATTGAAAACTATTTGAAGCAATTCAAATTACAAAAACTATTAATCAAGATAAACTGGTTGTGATAAACAGCACAATACTTCCTCACAACATTGCTAAAATTTCCGTTATAATATGTTGCTTCACGAACAAGCAAAAGTGTTTTCAACTAGCAAAAAGGATTTTCCGCGCCGTGTTATGCCTTTTCAGTTGCCATCTTTTTCTGCCCAAAGGACATTTTTTCTCATTTTATCAAATTTTCTGCTGCTTAATGCTAGAACTGAAACACGAAGCTCTAATGACTATTGGTGAAGTGCCAAACCTCGTGGCCGAGTGGTGAAATGGCGGGTAATGTTTCAGCGGTTCGGAAGAAGGGGCCACTGGTTCATGCATCGCTTAAGGACAATTATGTGTCATCATTCTGTTGGGAAGAAAAATATTGATAATTTCAGAAACTTTATTGAAAATCTTGAATGAACTAAAAAACAATGACAAATGCCATATTGTTCTATGGTTTTGTTTTTTCAAAAATTACAAAAATGTAATTTTTTAATTGAATGAATTACAAAAATGTAATTTTTTGACTTGTTTCTTACATAATTAATATTTACATTAGAGGCGATTTGTTCACATTATTATATTTATGAGTATATGGGCTTTAAATAATGTCGTATAACGTTTCTCGAAAACTCAACTGTTATCTGTTATTTGAGCTCAAAATTCCGCATTTTCAGAAACGCTCAAATGCCATTTTCTCAAAATGGCACCAAATGTTTTCTTCAAATTTTCGAATGGATAGTGCTAATTGCACAGTTTAATATTAGGAAAAGTTCATTTTGGTGTATTCTTTTGTTTTTTCAAAAATTACAAAAATGTAATTATTTTTTAAATATATCTCACGCCGTTAGTATGCACATTTACAGCTATTTGTATATATTATTTCATTTGTGAGTGGATGTGCTTCAAATGAAGTTTTTGGAGAACTCAATAGATTCCTGCGAAAAGATCTTCAAATTTACAGGATCACTTAAACGCCATTTTCTTAAAAACTGCTCTAAGTTTTTCAATGAAAATTGCCATTTAAGACGAGGTTTTGCTCTTTTTTAATTTTCTTAAAGTAATATTTTGATTCTCCAATTAGGAAACTGAAAAATTGAGAAAATTTTTTAAAAGAATGTTCATGGGCGACGATAGATTGCAGCTGGCTACAGGATGGGACACGATCGTCAAGCCAGTTCATACCAAGGAAATTAGAAAACTTTACTACGAGAAAGTCTGTGCCGTTCTGTTGCACAACTAGTTTCACTACTGACTTCCTAGTTTCACTAAGGAATCACTTACTGAACGAACGCACACATATTATATTACAGGTAATACCCGGTAATGTCTATGAACGTTTGCTGTCAGAGGGAGAGCTTCCGTATTTGCGTAGCAAACCATTCTTTGGGTGCATCCAGGTGTCACTGTTGGACAACTGCATGAAGTTCGCCATTGGTAGTAAACTTCTTACTCCGCATGACCTAATTCATTGCATCGAATAGGACACAATCGTTAGAAACGAGATCCGGCGAATATGGAGGATCGTGGAAAAACCACGACTTGTCGACAGTGACCTGAGGCCGAAAGAACTCCGCTATATTCTCCCTGTACTGATTAACCAACTGTTGGGACATCTCCACACGCTTGTGCCTGCGCAAAGGTGAGGGTATGGGACACCAATTGTACACGCACCATCTTCAAATCTTATGAATGACGGTATGAACGGTTCCCCATGATAGTCCTGTTGCCTTCTGTAATTCATCAAACGTGATTCGCTTGCTTGTCATTATCATATCATTGACACGCAGAACGTTGGTAGGTTGGCGTGCAATTACTGGATGCTTAGTGCTTTTGCGTTTTTCCCTGCTGTGTTTGAACTCTGATACCCAACGAAACACGGATCTGCAATTTGATGACTTCCCACTCATGGCTACTAACCTTTCGTGGATATCTGAAGCAGTCACTACTCACCTCCAGAGAAACCACACTGTTGCCCATACTTGTCTGTTTCCATGTTGTCCTATCGATGTTACTGGCAACCCGGAACAATACTGTTGCAATGAGCTACCTATGGGAAGCAGCAACACCATATCTCGGCTTTAGACAGTACTATAATCTATCTTCACGCATACATCGACATTTCAAACTTTGAAGAAGTTATGGGCGGAGTGCCAATGAATATTGAATGAACTAAATATGAAAACCTCGGTGCAAGAACATGCTACGCTACTATATGTAACTTTTCAGAAAAAGGAAAGAAAAAAGTTTTAGACATTGCCTTCTATACATTAGGATTCTATACATTAGGACTAACGTTAATTTATGAATTACGCAGACATCGTGCGGCGAATTTTTAAAATAAAAACCCAACTTCTAGATACATCTTCGGGGCGTTGATATACACTAATATCTCAATTTGATAAGAAATGTAGCATAGCGTGTTATAGCCCCAAGATATTCATATTTATTTCTGGGAGAACAAAATTATTTACTTTATTCTTTGTCATTTCGAGATCTCGATTAAATGGTTTAATTCAAATACCACACAACCCAGACTTTTTATATTTTGACTTCTTAGTGCAGACACATTCTCTTTAGGTGTGGGCATCTTGTGAACCAGATCTACCATCAATCATGATTTTGTAAGGTGTTTTGAATAGCACTTCTAAAAAATTTGAGGCAATGTGACATATAAATCTAGTACGATTCTTGTCCAAACTGAAAAGTTACTGTTCACTGACTTCTCCTGTTTCTGATATAAGCAATTTAATGTCAATGTGACTAATCTTGTATATTTTCGTCTTTCTGTACTTTCCCCAGCTGTAGCCACTTATCTTTAATACGCCTCGAGGGATATTTTTTGGAGTGTGTGCTTCCCTCATGACACATGCGGACTCGGTGGCGGTCAACACAGTTCGAGACACTCGAGCGACCCACACGAAAAGGAAAAACATTCACCCCTTTATAATAGACATGAACTCGCCACATTTTGCACCGAGCTCTGACCCGCTACACTAACCATCTAGGCCGCGATAAGGCAAAAACGTCCTTAGTTTATTTTTCAAAATATTGTTTCAGCGCTCAGGTTGGTGTCGCCCCCCTCGCTTTCCCCCAGCCCCGACCCTCCACACACGTGCTGCGTGGAGCGATTTATGGCCCCGCGCTGCGTAAATCAGTCCCTGCTGTTTGTCGCCGCCCGACGCGTACTGTGCGGTGGCGTCACGCCCCGCCTTCTACAGAGCGATGCGTTTGCCTACGACTTGGTTTTGCAGCCATTCGGGTATTGGCGAACTCTCATCTTTTGGTACAATTTCCATGTTATATTATTGTTGATTCATATGCTGTGCATTATTTTCTTCAGGTTAAATTTCATTTTAAAAAATTAAGCGTTTTGGTTGAAGGCAACGAGCCTGATTGGACCTCAAGTTTTTCTTATAATATATCCGCAAGAAGCTGAATTTGCACCTTCGTATATTTATTTGACTCTCCCGTGTCATAAAATGTATAACAATAAATGTGATTGTTTTTACTCAATTGTTGGCATATAGGCGGCTAAAATTAATTCAAATTTGGCGCCGTACTTGAAATTCTATCATTTATACCAATTCCTTGACGCTAATTAACAGCAAAAGGCATGCATTTTAAACATCTCATGTTGGACTTGAAAACCGCAGGCTGGCTTCCAGAGAGAAAGGCAATGACGTCTTTCGTATGAAATTCTTTGAAAGGACAAACTGCTTTGAATAGTGGAACTTTCATAGACGCTCGCGAGATCGCGACAGATACTGGGGGCTCGCATTGTTGGCACTACTAGGAATCAAATGCATTTCTTAATATGACACCACCAAAGTCAATTGGAGAATTTTTCAGCCGAGCATTTTCACGAAGATCGCCTCGTCAGTAAAAAAGGGCGTAGTAGTAATTCACATTCTGCCTGCATTGAAAAAAATTAGATTATTGACTATTAGTAGCGGGGGCTACCTTACAGCCGTGTAGATTCCATGCAAAGAGGTGTTTGTTGCGGAAACCTTGCTGAAATTGTATTACGATCGAATTACGACAGAAAACAAACTTCTGTTCGCCTTAGACAAGGTAACATTGACTTCTTCAATATTCAATAATTTTTACGCTGTGATAAACTAATATTTCATAAATAATTGTCTTTCAGAATTTTCCATTTTGCCAAGCGTGAATACTGTGGCCCAAGCTCTTGTAGACAGCTTGTAGTTCAGCTTCCGTGGCTCTCCCCAAACTGTGATAAAGCTATTTTGCATCCTCAACAGCGATTGACTTTAAGAACTACGAACAACGAAACCAACTAGAGGTGCCACAGAATGGCACGGGCTTTCTCGTAGTAAAGTTTTCTAATTTCCTTTTTGTGGACTGGTACTATACAGTCTTGCCCCTCCTTCTTGCCTGCTGCCATCTATTGCCGCCCAAATTATTATAATTTTTTTTTTCTTGAAATTTTCTCAACTTTTCGGTTTCCAAGTCGTAGACACAAATATTAAAGAATGCTAAAACCTCATCCTAAATAGCAATTTTCATTGAAAAATTTGGAGCCGTTTTGAAGAACATGGCTTTAAACGTTACTGTAAATGCGAAATTTGAAGCTCTTTTTCACAAGAACCTATTGAGTTTTCAAAAAACTTCAAATGAAGTCATTACAACTTTACGTCATAACAGCGCAATTAGCACTATCTATTTTAAAAAGTTGAAGAAAAAATTTGGAGCCATTTTTGAGAAAATGCCGTTTTTTTTACTGAAAGTGCGGAATTTTGTGCACATTTTTACAAAAAACTGTTGAATATTCGAGAAACTTTCCTTGACATTATTTAAAGAACATGTGCTCATAAGTATAATAATGTGAAGAAATCGCCTTGAATGTAAGTTTTGCAGACGTAAGAGAAGTCAAAAAAATTCCATTTTTGAAATTTGTGAAAAAACAAAAGAATACAGCAATATGGCGTTTATGTCACGGTATAGGGTTCGTTACATTACCAAATATTCGTACCTTACCAAATATTTAAAGAAAAAAGTTTGAGCCGTTTTTGAGGAAATCTTATTTTTGTTATTTTTTTAAATTGCAAATATTGTACGTACTATTGCACGAAAACTACTTAATTTGCAAAAAATCTACGTGACAATCTACGCTTAACTATCCAGTTCAAAAATCATACATATTATTCAATAAAAACGTGAACCTATAGAAATTTGCTCAATAGAACTTACTAAAAGTCCAGAAGCTTCTAAAATCTTCAAATTAGAAAAACCTTATCACAGTGTTATAAAAGTTCAAGCAAAATTATCAAAAACGAATTTAATGTAAGAGATGCCAAAAATTCAATCATACACAAGCCAATTGTAGATTAATCCCGCGTTGCGTAAGATGTACTGAAAAACACCATTATGCGAACTGTCCTCTTCCAAAATCAACCCCTCCTATTTGTTGTAATTGCCTCGGAAAGCACACAGCTAATTACAAAGGGTGCTCAGTATTTAAAGAATTACTTAAACCAAATCAAACTAATAATTCAAATTCGCACATGTTAATAAATCAAAATTTGACTTTTCCTTCTCCAAAATTAAATGCCCAAAATTTTCCAGACTGAGCACAAATTAAAAATCTTTAAACATAACAATCATATTCAAAATCTCCCATCAAATACAAATACTACTACATCTCCAACTTATAATCACAAATCACCTAAATTCTCTTTCTCTGATGTATTAAAACAAAACTCTTCTACTTCAAATTATACAATTTTCATTTCCAGCATAATTCAACAAATTATTTCTACACTTATCCCGCAAATTCAAACTTTATTACAAAACCTCCTTCTCCCATTTATAAATGGCCATTAGTAACAATAGAAATCTAAATATAACACTACTAAACTGAAACTCTAATGAACTAAAACAACAAAATATTTTAATCACTTCTTATCATACTATAAAATTGACATAGCATGTATTTCTGAAACTCATCTAACCCCTAAAGAAAATATGTATTTAATAGGTTATAAAATTTATAAAAATGATAGAATTTCTGATCATGCTTCTGGGGGGAGAAGCAATAATAATTAAGAATTCTATATTTCATTAACAAACATTTTTTCCTATATCTGACATTTTAGAATGTATAGCTTTAGAAATTAAAATAAGTAATATCATTTACTCTTTATATTCTGTTTATAAACCTCCAAACAAACCCTTTCCTACTCAACTTTACAACCTCATTTTACAATATTCTAATCGAATAATTCTCATGGGAGACTTCAACAGCAAAAACACTTCTTGGGGTTGCAACTCGTCAAACATGAAGAAAATACAAACTACTCAAAATAAATACTTACGGAGAATTCTAAAGGCTGAATGGTTCATCTCCAACAAACAAACATGAAGAATTACAAATAGAAGTAATTAAAACTTTTATAATTAATCAATCTTCTAATTTCTTCAACTCCTTAACAAATTATCCTGTTTATCAACATTTCGATCTAGAAAAAAATTATCACATAAAACGAATTCATTCCCGCTTCCCCAAAGATATATTTCACCCTTCATACATATATTTCTACATTAATGCTAAATAATACCTTCTCTTAAAACTCTAAATTTATTATAATAAAAATTACTAAATACTTAATAAAATCCAATTTTACTCGAATATATTATTAAAATAAAATCGTAATTACCAATAATTATGATATGAATTCTGGCATCTCCAAAAAGTTCTGTACTACATTGTATTTTATTCAATATCCTGAAAAATTATAGAAAATTGAACAGGAAATAAATATATTGAAAAAAAAAAAACAAAAAATATACAATACGTACAATATCCTTTTTCTGCATTACAAACTATCTTCGTCCTACAGACAAGTAGGAATGTTTTATTTTTCTTGTTGCGGTTGGCGGGTTGTAACGATGTACTCTCATGAGCGCCGCCTGGGAGGAACTGTCTATCGCGCTCTCCCCATCGCTTATCGGCACCAGAGCACGCCCGAGAGGCGCTTCCGATTGCCCTGGAAGCGAGTGCGGAGCAGTGTTCTGCAGGCGGCCGCCGCCGCTGCTGCTGCTCGCCGCCAGCCTCGTTGCGCTGCGCTGCGCTTGCCCCGAATATGATAAAAGTGAGTAGTCGCTTCCGGAAGGGGGCTCGTTGCCAAGGAGGAGGTCACGCGACAAGATCAGATGCCTATGCCCTTTGTACACCACGACGGAGACAAAACCGTTTATCCGATTAAAGAACGCATTTGCTTGCAGGTAGGTTGCTTTGTGAAAGATTGCTGGATTTGAAAGGGTGAGTCACATGTGTGGAAGCGTTTATAAGGGTCTGTTAAAATAAGAATTATTGATGACGACTCAGATGAAGCAGATAGCGGCAGAGGTAGCAGCTCTTCGGGGAATCTAGAATTTGCTGTTTCAAAGGGTTGATTTTACTTCATTGGTTCGGTAAAGGCTTATTTTCAAGCATTCCATGAAATTTAACTGAATATTCATAATTTTATTATTGGTTAGGGAAAAATGATCCGATTATTAAGTTTGTTGGCATTTGGTCGCCACCTTCTAGAGAAGATGTGAATGACGAACGAAATGAAAAGTTGCTACACCTAACGTAGGCTTTACGCCTATTTGAGGGCTGTGATAGTTCACTTTGTCAACCACACTTCCATCCCAACCATGTTCAATAGGCCATGATCATGGCGGTAAGGCGCCTTACCGCCACTTCCACTGCGTGGAGCAATGATTTCAGAAGTATTTTCCGTTTTGTATGAACATTTTACAAGTATTCTTGTAAAAATATCAGTTGTAATATCTCAAACGAATTCTCAAATAAAGTCTCAAAAAGCTAACTACCGAATTGAATGTTGCACCACAGAAAGAAACAATTACCCGTTCGGCGCCTTAAATGTGTAGGCACGCCAGAGACGTTACTCGTGCTATTATTCCATCTTAGTTTTGTTTTGAAAACTCGGGATTCGAACAAACGTGATTTGTTTTTAATTGAGACGAAAAAAAATTCTGCTTTTTTAATATGTAAAATAAAATGTAAATATATAAGCATAAATATATTTAAAAGCACCACCGACACCAAATCTCTTTATGTGAGGATGTATTTGACACTTCTTGTAAATTAAAAATCAATCAATCTAGAATTTGAAAATTTGATCATGCCAATGCTATATTGAAACGTTATTTGCAGTGGTATTGTTTGACATGTCTTTCTATTCTTTGCAAAACTGAGGGTGCGAACAGGTTGAGCAAGTAAACCTTCTGAAGCTTTGTTTACTGCACGTCGAGTGCCTGACACAAACGATTTATCTCTTTCGAAAACGTCATACGCTATTTTGCTTCAGCTGACGCGCAAGTTCCTGTGAGCGCCGAACGGGAGCTCCGAAACAAGAACTTACCAAACTTTTGAGAAACAAATGTAATAAAAATTAGCGTTTCAATGAAAAGGTAAATATCTGCTTAAGAATTGCATGTGCGTAAACTACTAAATATATTGTTAATATAATTTTTCGCGTTCTTTTAGCTTGTGGAGTGCTATCAGATAAACCATCATTTATAAAGGCCGCCTTGTGCTTACTTTCATATAAGGCTATAACTGTTTCAGAGGACACGAGAGTCCGAAAATAATTATATATGGTATCTAGGATTCGTTGAGCGTTCTGTAGTAAACAAGTAAACAAATGAGAGGGAATATTTTCAATATTCCCTCTTTTATTTGTTTACTTGTTTGAAAGTACTTTTGTTTCCTATTTTGACAATGGTCATCCTTATTTTCATCTAAGTTTGTTTTGTTTTTGAAATGTTTATGAGTACAGTCGCAGTTGGGAGTAAAGACATTATGTAGTATTTATTTTCTTGAAGGCTTATGAATTTGTCTAAAATGCCATTTGTCCAAAAACCATCTGATAATAACGAACGAGAAACTGCACAAATAATTGCTATTTGAATCTTAATGTAATCCTTATTCGTGGACAACATAATCCTTGTTACATCTGTCGACTTTTATGTTGGCTTACTTGACATGCCCGTTCCACAAAAGAAATGTATACAACAACATTCCAAGTTTGGTGTTTTGATTGATTGCTTTCTTCGTGTTTCCGGGCGCGTTATCTGCTTTAGTCATTAGTCCCGTTAGTGTAGTGCATGTTTTTCTCGGGAGATGGCGGTGATCTTCTCCCGCTGGATAGCGAGATCCAGCGCCGACCTACCGTCGGCTAGTGGGGTTTCCCCCTAACCTGGACTCTCCCACCAGCGGGGCATCGCCCCAGCCGGGACAAGCTCTAGGCTCCCGACCGGTCTCCCGGAATAAGTGGTAGTGTAATGCATGTTAGTGTGTGTGTTTGGGTAAGGGGAGAGGATAGGACAAGGAAGAGGAAGGAAATATCCCTCGCGGTCCGTAGCCCGTTTGGTGGGGTACTGCTTCGGCATTCGCCTGGTGTTGATTGGAGAAACCACGGAAAACTACCGATCAGAGCAGCTGGCTGCTAGAATTCGCGACAGCGAGTGAAATTGAATTAGACAGCGAGTGAATTTGACCTAGCTGAAAAGCTAGTGTCGAAAATCCTGCCGCTGTCGGGATCCTGCCGCTGTCGGGAAAATCCTGCCGCTCGAACCTAGGTCCTCCGCGGAGTCAGAGGCGCTGCAGTGACACCAGTTGATGCACTGAGCTACCGGTCCAAGTTTGGTGTAAAGAATACTTTTTGTCTCTTACCATTGCGTTGCACTTACAAAACATGTTGATTACATTTTTTATTGTTGATATCCTGAGGCTATCCCTTAAGTAAGGGGATACGCAGTAATGTATTGATGCACTTGTAATTCAAAGTGAAAGACGTTGTGCGTGACAAAGAATCACAAAAATACTGTTCTGGAAGAAACAACGCAACTAGAGTAATGCAATAAGGCTCGCGTATTGCTGATAATGCAGAATGGTGGTGTCATATTGCTTTTCTATGAAAGTTGGAATATACGGGGCGCGGATCAAAGTGATAGTTTGTTGTATTGTAAGACCAGTTTTGAAGGCCCATATGGTGTAAAAGCAGTATCTATTGCAAAGGGGCGGTATTTCGGATATTTTATTGGGGGGGCGAAGGATCCCTTAGGATACGATAGTTAACTAGTGGTTCTACAGAATGGCACAGACTTTCTCGTACTAGTTAGTTTCCTAATCCGTTTCGTTTGGTTTTCGGTTTTGTCCCCAACTTTCCTCCAGGTGGGTTCCTATCGGCATCAAAAATAATTTGTCGCAATTTATTAATTTTTCGGTTCCCAACTGAACATTTTTTGCGCTTAACTTAAACTCATGTAATTTTCGAAAATTAGAGAGTTGAACGAAAATGGACCGATTTTTAAGTGTCCTTCGCCTGAGGAAAAAATTAAAAGAAAGTTTGGGAGCGGGTTTTGAGAACAAAAATTTAAACTTGCCTTTACTTCAAGTATCACTTCAAGCATTTGAAGCAGGGAAAGCAATACGTAATAACTATAGTCTAACTATAAACGATACAAAAATGATGAACGCAAAATATAGCTGGGAAATTTCAATTAATCTACTCAACTACTTACTTTCGTAGTAGCGGTTTGATATATGAGCTATTCCACATCAAATCGCACAAGAGTTGACACTTTTTTTTAAATGTACGATGCTTTTTTCTTAAATCTGCACATCAAAAAAGAGACACGTGTTTTTTTATTTGCCTGAGAATAGATTATTTGCGTAGTTATGAAAATATTAAATTTTGAAATTTACGCGTACTTCACAAAATATGATCAATTGTTGCTCCGAAAGTACTTAATATAAAAATTCCTGATTTGTTTCATTTAATACTTTGAAATGTGTATTGTCTTGTAAATATATTTTTTTAAATAAATATTTCGTTAAAATTTTTTTCAAAAAATGAAAATTTCTATATAACCTCAATGAGATAAAAATTTTAAAAAAATATAGGCGTATTCCTCGTTCAATTTTTGATAAAATACACTACGAAAAAAGTGGTCACCCACAAATACAGTTCTAAAAAACAATTTAAAGTATGAGGGCGCGCTCTGCCTACTCATGCAATAGGGAATTGAGTTTGGTCAGCCTTTGATCCTAGTGCTAAAGAACTATAAAAAAAATGACCGCCTGCCTGATTAGGGTTTCAAGAATTTTTTGTATTTCTGATATTCACTCTGACCCAGAATGGATGGGTGACAGCGAAACGCATTCAAATACGAGCCATTCCGCTTCAAATCGCACAGGAATTGACACTGCTTTTTTTAAATGTATATTTTTTATTAAATCTGGACATTAAAAAAGAGGCATGTTTATTTATTTACCTGAAAATTGATTATTTGTATAGTTATGCGTATATTAAATTTTGAAATATACGCGTACTCCGCAAAATATGATTGATTGATGCTCCTAATATACTTAACATAAATACTCCTGGTTTGTTTCATTTCATACTTTTATATGCGTATTTTATTCCTCTATAAATTACTTTCTCAAAAACTGCAGCGCCTCTGACCGGGAGGTCCTAGGTTCGAGTCCTGATGGCGGCAGGATTTTCGACATTAGCTTTTCAGCTAGGTCGAATTCAGTCGCTGTCTGGAGGAGAATTCTAGCGGCCGGCTGCTCTGATCGGTAGTTTTCCGTGGTTCTCCGATTAGCACCAGGCGAATGCCGGGGCAATACCCTACCAAACGGGCCACGGGCCGCGCGCGATCTGTCCTTCCCCTTCCTTGTCCTATCCTCTCTCCTTACACACACACTTACACTAACATGCATTACACTACCACATATTCCGTGAGAACGGTCGGGAGCTTAGAGTTTGTCCCGGCTGGGGCGGTGCCCCGCTGGTGGGAGAGTCCTGGTTAGGGGGAAACCCCACTAGCCGACGGTAGGTCGGCACCGGATCTCGCCATCCAGCGGGGAAAATCACCGCCATCTCCCGAGAAAAGCATGCACTGCGGTGATATATGAGCAGTGATATATGCTACTAACGGGACTAATGACCAAAGCAGTTGACGCGCCCGAAAACACGAAAAAATCAATCAATCAAACTTTCTCAAAAAATAAATATTTCTTTAAAAATTATAATTTTTATTTAAAAATGAAAATGTCTATATGAACTCGCTCAGATCAAAAATTGAAAAAAATATAGGTGTATTTCTTAGTCAATTTTCTGCAAAACACAACAAGAAAAAGGTGGGCACTGACTAGGGTTTCAAGAAATAGTAACTCATGTGTTTACTCTGTGCCCAGAAGGGCTGGGTGACAACGAAACGAATTTTACTGCTGAGTCCCTTTGTGTCCTAGGGATGGAGTGCCCTCCGGAGTTTGCTCGAGAAATACAATAGACCACTTGTCAAGGGACTTGAGTAAAATTTTCTGAGCATCAGTCGCAATACGCATCTTATAAAGAGAAGAGTTCTAGAGTTTGTTCTGTGAATCGTGCGTACACAGTGCAACATGAGTGGTGATCACCGTATGAAATACAACAGATGCTTCAATCAATTTAATCTTTCTGAACATGAATTTAAGAAAAGAAAATCTTGAAGTCGCGTAAACCACGATTTACTAGTGAAACTTGATTTAGAGGAGTCTTTAGATTGGCGAATTTGTGATTCATGTCGGAAAAAAGGAAGTTGGCTTTCAAAAATGCTTCTTGTGAGTGAAGGGAGCGTCGTGATCAGTGGCTCCCGTGACATTAATGAAAGTAGCGGTAAGTGCAATGAATATAGTGAAAACAGCGGAAATCAGGAAATGACAATTTAAGCTCTTCAGATAGTTCAAGTGTTTGCGAAATGATTGTATAGAACCACCTTTATAAGTGTATTTTATTCTATTCTCTCAAGAAATTTAAAGAAAAAATTTGGAGCCGTTTTTGAGAAAATTTTGAAAATGTCAGGGGGTCTTCATGTAGAGTACCTGCAATGTTTGAAGAATGTTTTTCAAAATTTCAAAGCTTCAACTGGAGCCAGATGAGCAGGGGTTTCTTCTATTTGGAAAAGATCATACGTGTGGTTTAGGCGATAGTAGTGTTCACAGACGGGCGGACAGACGGACGTTTTGAAAAACACTTTTTCGGTATCAGGAGACGCCAAGACGTATCAATAATTTTCCCTGTCCGAGTAACCTGGAACAGGCTTGACAAAATCTTAAGTTCCTCTCAAAACATAAATTGTGATTTTTTTCATACTTTTACTTTCTCGCTACCGTTTACGTGGTAGAGAGAAAGTTATGTAATGCTGCACAAAAGAACTGCGAATTTTCGGCAGAAAAACTCTTATTGCTGAGCCCTGATATGTAGATAAATCCATTTGCTAAAGTTAGAAAAAAATCCTCTAACATGTGGTGCAGCCAGAGTCCATGTTTCATGTGTCTTTGATATAGCGCCTAAACCCTGTGGAAGATTTTTCCCAAATTGAAGAAACTCCTGCCAATCTTGCCTGAGTCGAAGGTCTGCGATTTTGAAAAAATTTCATTAATTTTGGGTGTACTTTACATGAAGCACCAGGGTCATTTTCAAAAATTTCCAATAATGGCTCCAAATTTTTTCTTTAAACTTCTTGTAAGAATAGAGTGAAATACGATGATAAAGGTGCCATAGGTCCGATTTTGACTGTTAACATTGAATTTTTGATAATTGCAAAAGTTTGATTATTTTCAGCGACTTCATACAACTACAAAATTATAAATAGAGGTTTTCCTGCAAATGAAATTTGTCGTCCTTAAGTAGTTCTTTCATTGAGGTCATACACATTTTTTTGAAAGTACTCGTAGTTTTCGCGTAGTTTTGCGTGCAATATGTGAAATTTAAGAAAAAAAATAACAAAAACAAACTTTTCTTAAAAAGGCACCAAATATTTCCTTTAAACTTTTTTAGGGATAGTGCTACCTTATGAGATGGAATAAATGCCATATTGATCTATTCTTTTGGTGTTGTTTTTTCAAAAACTACAAAAATTAATTTTTTTGACTTGTCTGTCACGTCAATAATATTTGCATTAGTGACGATTTGTTCACATTATTGCATTTAAGAGTAAATGCGCTTTAAATGATGTCAAATAAATTTTCTCGAAAACTCAGAAATTTTTGGTGAAAATGAGCTCAAAATTCTGAATTTTTAGAAACGCTCAAATGCCATTTTCTCAAAAACGGCTCCTAATTTTTTCTTCAAGCTTTTCGAATGGAAATTGCTAATTGCACTGTTTAAGATGACATAAAATTTTGTCTTTTGCTGTATTCTTTTGTTTCTTCAAAAATTAAACAAATGCATTTTTTTAAATATCACTTAGAACTTTAATATGCATATTTCCAGCGATTTGTATATATTATTGCATTTGTGCATGGAGGAGCTACAAATGACTTCCAATGAAGTTTTTCGAAAACTCAAAAGATTTCTGTGAAATATTTCGCATTTACAGTAACGCATAACGCCATTTTCTTAAAAACGGCTCCAAAGTTTTCAACAAAAATTTCCTTTTAGAACGAGACTTGTTTTTTCTTTAATATTGTTAAATTAATAATTCGATTCTCTGTAGTATTAATGGTATTCAAACAAAACTTACACACAAATAGTTTCGTTTGAATATCATCTTCGTTTGAATATCATTAATTCCTGATTTCATTCAGTTAAAAGTTGTTTTTGCTCTCCTGTAAAATTAAGCGTTTATGACTTATCAGCTTATTCACCGGGATCAAAGAATTGTGTTCTGTAACTTCATGGAAAGTGTTATTTCTGAGCTGTAGATCAGCTATGTAAACCGGCGAGCTGTCGGATGAGATTAGGGAAACCGCGAACGAGCGGCTGTCGCCACCGCCACCGCCACCGCCCCGCTTGCGACCACCGCTCCTAATTGTACCATCGTGAATGTCGCCACTGCTATAACCTCCACCGCTGCTGCAGTATCCTCGACGGATCGGGGGTTCGCGGGGACCCGGCAGCGGCGGCGTCGAGGCAAGCCACCCCCTTTAGCCAGCGAGGCCACGGATTGTGACGAGGGCCCGCTGGCCATCAATGACGCTGCGTTGTTTTGCGGCTGGATGTGGCTGACGTCAGGCCAGAATCCGGCAAGGTTGTATTGTTCTAATTACAATACTCTCTTCAGATTATCTTGTAAGTGAACCTTTCTTAAGGAGAAAGATGAAACGGTCAATAGTGCATTGAAACAATTGAAAAAAGGTACTGACATGGGGGAAATAATACAAGGGATACCCGAAAGCTTGTAACTATGTTATTGGATCTACAGATAATTTGGATTTTGTATTGAGGAGGTATGTATCTCCTCAGCAACGCTTCTTGTAGATTGGAGCTCATGACGTTGCAAATACTATTACAAGTGTATTGCTTACGTATGTATAATAATGACTGCGTGTCAAGGTATGGTTTGAAGGACCGTTTGTAGTGCTTGGCTGTAAGATGCAAAAAGCACTGATGTTAAACATAACTCTTAAATAAATAGCGTTAGTGATGAAATTATTTTAAGCGGGAAAGAATTCGACCATTCTTTTGCCAGCTCCACCAACAAGCTCCTCCAGAATCTGGCATTTCAGGTAAAATGCAAACCAATTTGATTCCAAATATCTGCATTTTAGAAATGCTCTATGAATAAAGATCTTTTTCTAATGCTGAAAGAAAACAATAGTGGATTTCGTACTCAATTGTGGTGAATGCATACCTTAATGTGATCATTTTATTAAGTACGCCTAAATGCAAATTTATTTTGTCTCCGCGTGGTAGTAAATATTTTGAAGGTAGATAATATGAAATATGACGACTGAGGCAAAAATAGAAATAAAATTTAACAATAGTATAATTAAGCCGTGTAAATATGTTTGCATTTTCAGATTGCACTAACGTGGTCCCAATTTAGTCACCTTGTTCTAACCTCTAGTAGCTGTTCTTAATCTATGTGAAATTTTCGCAAGCAGAGATATGAAGACCTCCCTAAAATAACGTTGTATATCACATTTCGCTATATTCGGGAAAATACAATAAATGAATGGTGTTCTAAAAATGGAACTTTTATTTTTTTTAGGGTTTTGCATGTATGTATTTGATAATAACAGATTTATACAAAGTCACTTTTTTAGACAGTTTTGTTTATTTTCCGAATTATTGTAGTTTTTCATTACAATCTGCTGGAACAACGTTGTATATCCTGTCATTTAGTAAATTGGAAGAACGTTGTATATCAACCTCATTTACAAAAAAACACAGTATCGTAAATAAACTGATTGCATATGTCAAAATAATGAAGAAGAAAGTTAGAAAAATGTATTACTATTACTTATTCTCTAAAGAGTCCCCTCTGACATACATTTTATCAGACAAACATCCCCATTAACCAATTTGTTCCGTGCATGGCAAGTTCATATAAAAGTCTCTGTACTTAACATCAATGTATTTACACATATCAACAATATCTTTCTTTTTTTTCCTGGGTCAATGGAAGAAGTTCTTGGTACAATGGAGGAAACTCTATAATTGGGAGAGGTAACATAGTGTGTGGCTGATTCCCTCGAGAATTTTTCCGAAGAGAAAAGCGTTCCCAAGTCTGAAGGATATTATGACTTTTCCAAACAACTGCGAGCGGATCATCAGCCACGATTTTCAGTCATAACACTGAAGTAATTTTCAGGTTTGCATCACGCTTCATAGAATTCTCAAAGATACTGAAATCAACAAAGTCGCTTTGTTCCATTTCCTGAATGATGAAAGGTAATTTCAAACATGCTTCAGCAATCACATATTTCCATTCAGCAGGAATAAAAACGTTCTGTGTTTTCCGTTTCTTCTCAATTAGAGCAAATGTATGATCACATGGCAAGAAGCTGTGGCCCGAAACAAGAAATTTTTGTTCGACTTGTGTGAAATATCCTCTGAGCACAAAATAGTCGTAGAGATGTAATATTTTCCTATTATTGTTCTGCCCTACACACCGATCTGACCACACAATTAATCGCCTCTCTTCATTCTTCGTTAGAATATTGAAATTTTCCCTGATATATTTTAGCAAATAAGATGCAATTTCTAATGAGCCACGCTTTGCTTGACATTCATGCCAAAGGTGCATGGTGGTGTTACCATGCCCAGCATTATGAACAGCAAAATTAGATGTAGAGTATTGTCTTTGATAGTACATACTAAAATGATTGAGAGTCGGGCAAGACAAAAAGACTCTTCTTCTAGAAGGTTGAGAGATTTCAATGCAACTTCTCAGAAGAACATTTTGCCCATTATAGTCCAACTTATAAAACTCCAAAAACACGTCTTCTTTCTTTTCTTTTATTAGCACAGCACATCCCTCTTTGAAGCAATTTTTCGGGTTACATACTCTGTTCTACAACAAACAGAAGTTGGTTGATCCGTAGTTTAGGGTGGCACGGTTCCTTTGGTTCCTTTTATGATTCATTATTTCTTGCTATTCCTATGTTTATAGTTGCGCGGTTCACTATAAAACTGAATTGTTTATGTTCAATGCACGGTGTAAGATATATAGGTGTGTTCACTCCCAGTTCCAAGTTGAAGCTAGTGTGAGGCTAGTTCTCGTAGTTCTCGCATATAAGCGCTGCGATCTGTTTGGGTATGACGTAGCATGACCATGATCCATTTGACAGCTCCGTGGGCAGCTGATTTCAAATTTCAAATCAGAGATTTGTCGTGTTGTGGTGGAATTGCGACTGTCAAGTAGAGTGAACAGTTTCGAAAATGGGTAGAAGATGTTTTGTAAAACTGTGCAGTAGTGACAGCGCAATATGTAATTCACAGGAAACTGCTTTATTTTGTGTCCCCAAGCAAGAAGATACAAGAAAGAAATGGGTTGAAATTGTTCCCCAGAAAAAAAGAAAGTTGAGAGAGAGAGCGATTATGTCTGCGAAAAGCATTTCAACAGTGAAGAGATCATTGTTATGCGAAATGCTGTAAGTACATATTTCAAGACTTTATCATATACTGTGAATGAGTTAATAGTAAAATAATTAATTTGTATAATCACATACTATCAACGTTGAGAAATGTAACCTATGTAACTTCATTATTTATATCAATTAGAAAAAAAAACATTCACAATTATCCAAGTTAAAGAACATCCACATATAATCAAAGAATATAAATGTATATTTTTTAATACTAAATTATTAAAAAGTTTTCAGAAGTCACTAGGAAAAAACTTCAACCAGAAGCTGTTCCAAGCAAAATCAAACTTGATGATTCTGGGAATTTTTACAATGGTATGTATTTTAAATAGCATTAAAAGTAGATAACTTTTAGAGGACATGATTTAGATGACAAGAAAATAGGATTGTTCATAATTAAAATTGTAATTTTTAAGACTTTTAAATGTAAGAATTCATCTATTTATTTTATATTTCCGTAAAACTGTTGTACTTTCAGCAGATATTTTGGATGCAGCAGATGTAAGGACTGAGGCAATGAAACACCATGCCCAGGAAATATCTGGTGACTATGATCCTCATAATGTATATGTTATTGGCATGATAAAATTCAAGTTGCTTATTGTATATTATTGTTTAATATCATTTTTTTTCTAATTATAATGAATAACAAGTAATGTATAACTGCAAAAAGTGTAAATTGCTATTTCATTCAATAAAAAATATATTATTTTAATACTAATATATTTTCAGTAGATGATAATGAAAAAATGAATAAAAGTAATAATAATAATAAAAAATTTTAAAAACCTGAGGTTTGCAACATTTAAAACACTAGAAGTTTTGCTCCTGAATTCTAGAAAACTTATTTGCATCGATAAATGAACTGTGGGTGTGATTTTTTGTATTGCTAACAAAATAGTAACACACTCCCAGCTCTACTCCTACCAGTACTAGCCAGAGCTCAACAATACGTGCACATAGGGAAGCTGCATTTATATCCAAAAGCAAATCAAGGAGCCATTTCCGAATTTCCTTGATGGGTCGAAAAGAACTGGACATAAAACCTCATCAAAGTGGGGGTTATTGACCCTCAAGCTGAAGTACATTACTTGTTTCAGGCATATTGTCTTTTTTATATAATACAATACAATACAAATGTGAACTAATGCATTGTATATCATTGTTTTGTTAAACTAAACATTATTTTTTCTTTTTGATGATCAGTATAGATTCTAATTGAATAGAAACAGTTATGCAGCAGAAAAGATTTTACTTGTAACTTAAATTTGTGTACTGATTTTAATTGTTTAATGTCATCTGGCAATAAGTTGTAAAATAACATACCCATAATAATATAATATATTTGTCACATAAATACAGCATAAGCCATGTATGATAAGTCAGGACATTATATGATCATACAATGTACAATGCAAATATTATATATTATATAAAGATTTCTTGTTGTGAGCTGTTGATACTGACGCCTGATGAATGTCATTTCTTTGACATGTTTCGTAGTAATGAATATCGGTATTGTGTGAAAATATGATTTGTAAGTAATCATCAGTAATGGAATAAAATTTATTATTTATACAATCTCAAAAGAATGTGCAAAATTATTATTGCAAATGACTATTTCTTATTATAAAATTATTAATTATATTGAAATTGTCTTCACAAATGATCCAGTACACTGCAATTAAGTACAATCCTATTGATTGATTGCTGACATTATGGGTTGCAAAGAAACGTGACCATCACTTGATTAATAGTAAATCACAGTTGAAGTATTTTTCGTAAAAGTAATCCTTGTTTATTATTATTATTATTATTATTATTATTATTATTATTATTATTATATTATTATTATTATTATTATTATTATTATTATTATTATTATTATTGAAATATTTTTCAACTTAAAGAGATAAATTCGTTCTACAACGTTTATCAGATGTTTAAAAAAACTCAAACCCGTTGCCATGCAAAATTGTTTCATGGAAATTTCTATTTTCTCTTACAGTCAAGCATATCCGTAAACTCGTTGCAATGTTATTTTAAGTATCTCTCCGTGAATATTTTGATGAAAACGCTTCATAAAAGTACTGAGATTCAATGTGATACCAGGATGATCCCGAGTTTAGGGTGGCACCGTTCCTTTGGTTCCTTTTATGATTCATTATTTCTCGCGATTCCTATGTTTATAGTTGCGCGGTTCACTATAACAACTGAATTATTTATGTACAATGTTAAATGAGAAGAAGTCACATGATAATTTGTTGGCGTGGAATTGTGTGTATTTTCGCATTTCAAGTCTTCAAATAGATTTGTGTCTACTGAGATGGAAGGTATGAATTTTTTTAAAAGTGAGTGTTCCCTTTAAAATAAATTCTCTTAAAAGTGAGGGAGGTATATAATACAGCGTGAGCGCCGGAGCGACAGCGGAGGCGCGAACTAGGTCTCGAGAGCGAGGGCCGGAAGGCCCTCGCGAACGTAGCAAGTTGGATCCGTCGGGTAGCGACGTGCGGTAGCACGTCGCGGACCACTTGGTGAAAAAAAAGCGTTGGTTAAAGAATTGTGTACGTTATAAAATTAAATTTGTAGCGTGAAAAATACGAATAATCAGTTCACCTAATGAGAGTACGTTGCTACAGAGATTTATACTTACAGGGGGCTTTGGAGCAGGGGGTAGCTATTCTCCCGATCTACCTTTATTTTAAATAATTATATTTATTGCTGTAACATCATGAACTTAACTACACGCGACTACTACGTATAAACAAGGATTCAGTTCATGGAGTCGATTCTCTTCTAATGAACCGAATCAGTGAATCAAAGGAACCGTGCCACCCTATACTTCGGATTTACCCAGAAGTTTATTATTTATGTTTCTTTCTGAAGTAGAGTTGTTGAATTTTTACTAATTTGAAACGTTCTTAAATAATGTTGTCATAATCGTAAATCGTGTTAGGATATACAACGTTATTTCACTCTCCTTTCCTGAAGCTCTTTACGCGGGAACCATTACACCTGATTTTGATTTATAACACTGTCCAGCATTTCGTAACGCCTTATTTGCATTCTGCTTCCAAGTGGAAGGTTCTGGCTTCCTCTTCCTGCCTTTATTTAAACATTGAATATCACTTGGTGACAAAGATGCACTTCTCGCCGCCATGTTGACAAAGTGATATACAACGTTCTTTCAGAATAACCAATTCTACTTTATCAAATTCCTCAACAACCAGTGTTGCCAACCCCACCAAATTTTGCCCAAAGGTGCATCATGTGATATACAATCTTATTCCAGCGAAAACTCAACAATGACAAAATGTGATATATAACGTTATTTTAGGGAGGTCTTCATATGTCATCTTGCATAGTAATGAGATATGTCCTGAATAAAACGGCGTATTCACTCATCAC
Source organism: Teleogryllus occipitalis (assembly GCA_011170035.1). Lineage (NCBI taxonomy): Eukaryota > Metazoa > Arthropoda > Insecta > Orthoptera > Gryllidae > Teleogryllus > Teleogryllus occipitalis. The sequence continues at coordinate 197,895 of BLKR01001888.1, read as the reverse complement.
ACATGAAACCGCGTTCAAACATGAAAACTCTCAAACCCAGAATAGCTATCGTAATCCGGCCGCCTGTTTCAATGAACAACGACCTAGATTCGTATATCTCGGGACTCACATGATTAGCAAAGTACCGCTGCTTCCATCCTCCGGCGACCGTTGAACGCATCCGCCCCGCCTCTGCCACTTGTCAGCTCTAGGGACGCAACAATGTAGCGGTGGAGTGTTTTCGGAAAGCGAGGAAAAACAAAATACAACAAGATTATTGATAATAAAGAAACAAATAATCCGACTGCTGATTAAGGATCTCTTTACACAACGATGAGTTGTAGTTTCATTAATTCGCTTTTGCAAATGCCTTTACTCTTTCATTGCTGCTGGAAAACGAGAGTATCATCGCCAGTCGCTGGTCCTTGCTCGTAAAAAAAGTTGTTTTCTACCCACTAATATATTAGTGAAGTTGAACGTACGTCCACATTTAAAGTGTGTAAGTGTATATTAGTTGGAGAGACTTCTTGATTCATTAGTGAGAGCCCGCTATACACTCTCAAAAATAAAATTATTTTATCAGTTAGGAGCAATAACACTCTGTTTAGGATATGCCCGGGGCGATATGAAATAATTCCACCTTTCCTCAATGATAAACGGTTTAGTTGTTTGAGAACTAGGTGGGAATGAGCAAACCTATACAAGTTACTTTTACACCCGTGAAGAAAGGAAACTTCAGAGGAAGGGTTTAAATCGGTTACGTGTGGAGAATTCATTCTCCATATTCAAGGCGAGAGGAAAATATTTTAAGAAGAAGCGTTGGTGGAGAGAGCCTGTAGGAATAAGAAAGAAAGGCCTTTGTTAATCAAAAGGTAGTATTTAACTGAGGGAGCAAGATGTATTCCTTATTACGTGATTGGGACACCGTGATCCCAAAATCCATGTACATTTACGAAATGGGCCTCTAAGCTATCGTACCACAATACATGCGCCGCCGGCGTGTCGTATCATATCCCCTTAATGAATCATCGAACGAACGCCACAGCAGTACAGTTCGTCGTATAACCAATTATTTTGACACCCATTTACACCAAATCAAACTGGGACGTGTGTTCGATACGTAACGATGTCGAAACGACTCGCATTCATTTCATGAACGTTGTCGAACTTATTTTGAAACTGTGTTTGCTACTCCTCATTGTTTTGTTCTTCTGTAAATAAAGAATGTTACCTGAAAATAACGTTCTTAAAATAAGAGACCGTTGTTCAAGTCATCTTGTAAAATCCAAAAAATGGTTGCAAAAAAGGATATTGATATTTGATTGCCTTTAACGACACTTCCTAAAAAAGAGCGGCCCACAGTGTTGGCCTCCGTCGCTTCCCATCCCCGCCCCACCAGTGTGCCACTGCGGTGCTCATCTCCGCCCCGCCTCCGCCACTTGTTAGCGCAGCTCGCGGAGGCGGCGGCGCGCGACGCGACGCGACGCGCGGCGGGAAGCGGGGCGGTGGCGCCGTAGTCACATGGCCGCCGCCTCCGTCGCCGCCGCGTGCGTCGTCCGCCCGCCCGCCCGCCCCGCCTGCCTGCCCGCCGCCGCCCGTCCGCCGCCGCCCGCTCGCCGCCGCCCGCCCGCCCGTCAGTCGTGCGGCGCGACCGTGCGAGTGCGGTTCGCCTGTGGCTCCAGTGTGCGGTCCGAGCGCAGTTGCGTCGCGCGTGTGCTCCGTCCGTGCGTGCGTGCGTGCGTGCGTGTGTGCGTGTGGTCGCTCGCGGAGAGGGATCTGCGGCTGCGGAGGACAGCGTCGCCTGGACGTGGGGTCTGCCAAGCGACTGTCGCTGCTTGCCGCCGCTGTTTTGTAGGTAGAGGGCCCCGCCTCGCGGCGGCCCAGGGAGCCACGCTTGCACGCCTCTCGCTGCCCGTGTCGGCAGCCCAAGCAGAACACCCCGCCCCCTTCGGTGATCGCTACGAGACCAACTTAAGCAAATAAAATTACACGTACCGTTAGCTAGATGGCAAATCTTCGTAGTGTACTAGAATTTGCCCATTTGTTTCTTATGAATACTGAGTTGTAGTATTCGCGAGAAAGTCTTAATATCTGAAACGCCATCACAAGAAGAAACAATGGAAACGAGTATTTCAGAGTTGTGCTTTTTGAAGCTTCCACATAAATTGAAACTTTTCTGTATCTTTATATACGAAGTTTTACCATCTAACTGACGATTTCTAAAATGCCCTTCAAAGTATAAATATCTAATTTTAGAAATCCCTTATAAATATAAAATAATTGGAATTCATAAAATTTTTTGGCGAGAATCTGCTCCGATCTATTACAATGCACTAATTCGTAACCGATATATCGGTTTAAAATGTAAATGCAATCAGTAATATAAAAATTATAAGTCAAACGAAAATACTTCATCATGGGAATTAGATAAGGGAAGTTATAAAGTAATCCAGATCAAACATGAAATTGGCCAATATAATGTTTGTAATTCTTGACGTTTCGATGCTTGTCTGTGACATTTTTATGATTCGCAGACGATCTGTTGGGTGTGCCGACAGGCAAGAAAAATTCTTTAACATGGTAATATTTGATGTGTCGAATTGTGCATCAGACGTTTTAATACTTCAGATCTCGCCTTGTTTGACTATAAAATCTGAAATTACTTATTACTCAAGTACTCTTACTGTATGAAAATGTGTACAAATGCAAGTCTATCCACATATTCTTGGCACTCGTCGAATATCATTTCCTATGGTTTTATAAAGAAGACAAATCTAATCATCGTCCTTATTTCTCTAGTTTTACAAAGTAGACATCTCTTGATTCTGACATTACTTATATATTTATATAAATCAATGAACTGGAAAGATCTTTTGAGATAAAGAAAAACGTGCGTTCTTAACTTCGACTTCGGAGACCATTAGTTTTACTAAACATTCCTCTTGTCAGTCCTTAAAATATAGTTCACCAATAAAGTAGTTTCATGGTGGTAATACTTTTTCCATTGATATGCATTTATTAAGACAGAATAGTTATTAAAAATTGATATGCAAGTCTTGAAATGCAAATACATTCTAAAAGTCTTGTCTATGTTTTTTCCTTAACACACTTCTTGACTGTTTCTAACGTAGTGGTACTTATACTTCAATAATTTTTGCTGAACCCTAATTCTGGGTGAGTGAAGCAAACTAAATGCTCGTAAATGCCATGTTGTGGTACGTAACGCCAAACCAAACTAGTTGTGTGCATAATATATTGGTAAGGCATGTTTAAAATAATGTTCTCAACCTCTTTGTTTTTGAGTTAATCATAATCTGACGTTCTTATGTTCATTCACCGGCTTGGCGCGTTTGTAAAAAAAAAAAAAAAAAAAAAAAAAGAAGAAGTGTTAATAAACGTTATTTTACATATTTTTGCTATAGAAATTGGCGAGCAATTTGAGTTGAGTAATTACTATATTTTCTGTAGAATTTTGTAAAAATTGAGGGCTTTGTAAATAATCCGAAATCAGTGTTGTTTCAAAAGGGATAAAAATCTTCAAAAATGAGATAAATATTATTAATTCAGAATTTAGTCATTTGAATACCGAAATCAGTGGAATTGCAAAATAGTGTTATGCATGTGATTCTAAACTGTCTTCTGTAATTAATTCACAACATTATTTATAATTATTTTAGAACATTGTGTAGTGCAATTTTATCTTTTTTTCTTCAAAATCCTAAAGTCTACTTAGTATGTGTTTCGAATACTGTATAGTGCGGGATAGCTTTATTCAAACAATATATTTACAAGATAAGACAGCATTGTCAGGTCATTTTTATCAACAAATTTGTTATTTAATTCTCGAAACCAAAGATAACAAAAATTGTGTAATGAAGATGGGGAAATACTTTTTCAGAAAACAATTATTAAAATTAATATATCGAAGTTTTAAAAGTTGGGATAACCGAACGATAAGACATGAAAATATGAGAAAAATACAATAAAATATGTCTGCCTTCTTGCAAACGGTGTAAAAGCAAAGGTGTGGCATGTTTTCAAGCAGATCTTTATTATTGTTATTAATATTATTATTGTTATTATCATTATTATAAGCATCCGTATTATTATAAGACTTAGATCTTGGAAACTGAAAACCCAATTATCTTTCGGACAAGTTAATTATCGTTTACAGGACTCTCATTTGTGTTCGTTGTCATAATTTGTCGTATATTCAACCCCTTCTCAATTACAGTGTCCTTTGCATGGAAGTGGGAGAACGTGTGAAGTTGAATGCGCCTGGTACGGAGCTCGGTTATTACGTAATGCAAAAGTCTCTTGTGCACGATTCTTGTTCTGCATTCGTTGTTTATGACACGTCATAGTAGAAAAGGTCGTCAAACCTCCTTGTGACGATGCACCTCCTGGGTATCTAACGAAACACCGGCCACATCTCACACGGCCGGAGTAGTTTTCTTTCAATATCTGCCCGCATTGAAAATTAGTCACACCGATGTTTGCTGTTTGTCCCGAGTTCTCGCGTATGTAACGAAACCATAGACCCCTCTCGCTTCTGTAGTGTTCTTTCGATTTTTTCGCGCATGGGAAATTAGTAATAAAGATATCTGAAGATATCTCTATTAATACTTTCCTATAATAATAATAATAATAATAATAATAATAATAATAATACATATTGATAATAATAATAATACATATTGATAATAATAATAATACATATTGATAATAATAATAATAATAATAATAATAATAATAATAATACATATTGATAATAATAATACATAGTAATAATTGTATTAATTACTAATACCGAAACTCATTTTCGAGCGTTTCTGATTACCCGGATTAGGGTGGGATACACTTCAAAAATTTAATAGACCGCCCATATAATTCTATAAATCGCGGGGCGGGGCGGGGCGGGGCGGGGCGGGGCGGGGCGGGGCGGGGCGGGGCGGGGCGCTTCGCGGTATCCGTCTCGTCCTCTGGTTGCGAGGGACTTGACCTGCTGACGTCAAGGCGGACGGGTCTGCCGGGGTTTGATGTAAACATCACTTGTAACCAGGCGGCAGTTCGATAAGGCGCTGTCGAATCAAAGGGAGATTGCTGTAGAAGTTCGCAAACGCGTCATCTTCCTTTCTGTTGCGAGTATTTAAGTAACGTTTGTCGTCTTGGCGTTTGTAGATGTTATTTTACTCTCAGCTCTTAATGAAATGTTGTGGTGTTTTTTTGTTTGTATGAGTGGGTGAGCGTGTGATTACATTTGTGTGTTTGACTTGCCAACAATGAGCATTTAATTGTTGTTTAATGATTAAACCCCCATTTTTACTTTTTCTGTATTACATTGCGCAGAAGTTATCTGTACGAGGTTGATGTTGCACAATTCGTATGACAATTCACCTTTTTTTTTTTCAAATAGAAAATATTTAGAAAACGAATGTCCAAAACTGAGTAAATTTCTATTATGATCTATTTCACATACATCTTTTTAAATACATTAATCGAATACGAATTAGCGCAGTGGCTATTTTATTTAGAGACTGTGGAAGGAAATTTAAAATGTACCTGTACGAAATAATCCTCTGATTCAAAATTTCTTTTGGGTTCGTATACCTATTACCTGGGACATAATTTGACTGTCAAATAATTACTGCGGTCAGTTTTCCCTAATTGTTGGCATACTAGTTGTCACGTGGCGTGGCCATTTCGACGAAATTTATGGGATGTTAGTATGCAGAACACAAATTAATTAATATTTTTTATGTAGCAAACTGACTACTGTGGATTTCTTCTGGAAGAGCCTTCTATCAAAAAATATTTGCAAGAAAGTAATGTATTTCATCATTGAGATATTTATTTCATCTTTTTGACTTCGGAAACAAGACTGTACAAGTGTGCTCGTGAGCCAGTCAAATGTCTGGATACCATATTTCTTGAAAGTGCCAGGGAAATAGAAATGTTGATTAAAAAGTATGACGAATCGTGAAATGTTGTGTAGTTCATAGGTAATAAAACGATTAACTGTTAGCAGAGGATTCATTTCGCTAAAAGTTCCCTACCCAAGAGTACATTATTCGCAGATACTAATCAATGTTTATGTGGAATATTTGAATGAAGATTAATAATAAATCTCACTGTCATATGCATGTAAAACGTACCAATCAGGATGAATGTAATTAAAATTAATCCAAGTCTATTGTACATGCACCTTCCTAAAATTAATTATACCTAAAGGTGCATAAATTAAAAATGTCAGGTTTACCACGATCCGTTGTGTATAACTCACGGTGTCACTCACTTAATTGCAGTAAATCTGAATTACAAAACAAATTTTAAAAAAAGAAAAAGAAAAAAGAAATTGATCACCATTTATAGTCAATTAATTTTTGATAATTCAAATACGTTTTAAAAACATTGCTTGGTTTCGAATTGCGAATTTAAAAATTCTCGAATGCGTTCCCTGTTTTAGTGGTCTTAAGTATCCGATGGACCCATTTTGTATGAAAAATATTAGGGCTGGCCTGAACTCGGGGCTGTAGTCACAGTTTCAGTGGAACGCCCTTCAGCGCGCGTGCGTCTAATTTCTAATGGCGCGGCAATAGCAGCAGGGGAGGGTTGGGGGAGACGGGAGGACTCGGCCACTGCGTGCGTTGACGTAACGGAGCTGCCCCCTCGCTCCTCTCTCCACCCCTCCACCGCCATTGGGGCCGAGCGATATGGCGCCTGTGCTGCTCCGGGTGTTATCTCGGCGACACGGCTGAGCCTATCTGCCTTCTCTCTACACCGCCCCTCTTTAACCACGAGCAGCAGGCGATGGCAATTTACGATTATGTGCGGAAAAAAAGGGTGAAAAGTGATAAGAAGGTAAAAATGACGAGGATGGAAAAGGCCAGCACGCGGGGAGGGGATGTTTATTCAATTGCGCTAATGGATGAATTTATGCGGGAGAATGCTATATCCCTGTGCCTAGCGGGACATAAATGGTATGCTAATGGCGCTTTTAATTCGCGCATGTTTTATTGTTGAAATTGACAAGTTTAAACTTGTTCCGTGCATTCAATAGACGTAGATATCATAAAAGAAACATATGAGCAAGTTTTTTCATTCCTGAATGCCAGATGTCGATTTAGCCGTGATCGCTAAGGTATGGGACACTCCTGGTCGGGGTGTACACATTACTTGTGTCAGTTCGAATTTTCATCTAAAAACCATGCTTTATTTATCAGCAATTCGTAGTATTCATGATTTAACGACTCTAGAATGACAACTTTCTTGTTGTAAATTGCAATTATTTGCCTACGGTTCGATGTATTTGTGAACGTATGAATGCAAAGTACTAAATCGTGTATTTCTTTAAAGAGTACAGAGTGAAGCCTTTTTAAAGTAAAATAAATTTTAACTGAATGCAAGGGACTGGAATAGTTTCTACACGCAGTGAAGTCAGTTGAGAACAGACCTTCCTTAAGTCTCACTGTTAATAACCAACAAGATTTCGTAACAATTGAAGCAGGTGCAGGGGTCAACCAGATCTATTGGAGGTCTCGTGCAGTCCAATTGACTTCGCAGTCCTGCTTACGGACATGTTATGTATGAGTGTTCAGTCGGTTTATACCGAGAATTTCCTCATGGCACAATGGAGATTTCGCTTACATTTTTTGCTAATGAAAAAGTATATCAGCGGATGTCAGACAGAGGATGCATTGCGTAGAATATTAATGTAAAAGGAAGGTTTCCGTGTGTTGCCCGATTATAACAAATGTGCTCTTTGCTTCTGAGCTAGTAAGCGTACTCACATTATGTTTTCGACATTCTTAGACTAATTCAATTCATATATTCAACACTACAATTCTTTTAAAAATATTTATTACTCATTATATATTATTTAGAATGTTGGATTTGGTCTTTTGTCATGTCTTCCATCGCAGCACTCAGTGCTAAGAATGATGTGCAGTTACATTCATTAACCATGAGACGTTCCTAAATAAACTACGAAGACATTGTGTGTTTAGTATCTTTTTTTTTCACTTTTTGCGTGAGATATCAGTTTTATCTTTGTTATATTAAAATAACAAACGTTATCGGACTGTATGTACTACTGGTGTTGAGCCAACTCAAAGCACCATGAAAATACTTCACAGTATCACTCAAAATTCTTCTGGGTGAATTTTTAAAGAAAAAAGATTTGTCTATCATTACAGTCAAAATGTTTTTGTTTAATCTCTCACGTTTACTACGAATTTTGAAATGGGTCTCTTCTCTGATTCTCATGTGATACTTGACTATGTGTAGTGTCACACGTTTTTACTTATGAAAATATGTTTCATTAACAATTGAATAATTTTGTGCTAAACAAATCATAACTGTTAGTGAAATTATCTCGTTTATTTTAACGCATCTTCGGTAGGTACAACCGTGTCACAGCAAATATATTGTTTGCATAGAAATCATGAAAATCATTTTTACCGTTAACCCGAGAATGTCAGTAGCCACTTTTTGACAAGTTACTTTTGATTGATGCGTTATTAAATTTTTAGTTTATTCGTGGCATCCGTGCTCATTGATCACGTAGAAAAAACACGGTGCAATAAAACGAAGGTGATCAAGGCCTTGAGTATCATCCAAATCACGTGCACTGAATTCACATTTTCATTCCTGAAGACGGCTAACGCCGAGAAATAGCAAACTTTGAAGTCTAAATTGAGTGTGGCTAATGGGAAATGAATGCTGTACAGGCCAGAGTTGAAATGCTCATAAAACTTTTTTATTTCCCCTAAAAAAATTCTTTTTAATTTAGTACAGGAACTTCGCATGAACTGTGTAAAGGAACATGCCTTTACAAGCTAACATCTATGGTAATTGATTTGTTCCGTTTAAAGCACGTGCTACTTTGTGTTTTCTTTCACCCACTCGCGTATATTGAATTCAGCGGTATTTTCCCCTTATTTCATGTAAACTGCTCAACTTGCAGAGGCAATGGTGAAAACCATGGGTACGGAATGAGCGTTCCATGTCAATACCGATTAAATTTAGCATCGAAGCTCAAAGTTCAAAGAAATTTCTTTTCTCTTTTCTTTTCACAGAGTTCCTAAATTATTGTATAAATTTGAGTATAGTGCTCTCTGTCTCTCTTTCTCTCTCTGTCTCCTTCTCTGTATCTTTCTCTGTCTCTTTCTCTGTCTCCTTCTCTGTCTCCTTCTCTGTCTCTTTCTCTGTCTCTTTCTCTGTCTCTTTCTCTTTCTCTGTCTCTTTCTCTGTCTCTTTCTCTGTCTCATTCTCTGTCTCTCTCTCTGTCTCTCTCTCTGTCTCTCTCTCTGTCTCTCTCTGTCTCTCTCTCTGTCTCTCTCTCTGTCTCTCTGTCTCTCTGTCTCTCTCTGTTTCTCTCTCTGTCTCTCTCTGTCTCTCTCTCTTTGTCTCTCTCTCTCCTTCATTCATCATTTCGTAAATGCTCTGTGCATCTTAGAACTAATTACTTGATCTTCAGCGAAACGGTTCTAGGACAACAGCGTCTTCAAAGCAGGGCGCTCGTAAATCTTGCATCTAGCATTTTAAGAAAAAAATCTTAAAATTAAAACGTTTTAAAATAATTTCAGTTCTGCCGTTGATTTATTTTAAGGTACCTACTGAGAATAATCATTGAAATAAATCAATTATACCGTGATTTCCAAATTTTCAAGGAGTTGCTTTGAAGTAAAATAGTTCCATTTGTATTCAGCCTTACATGTCTATTGATCTAAGGGGATTGGCATTGAAAGTCTATCTGAAGATAATTGCCGTTTCTTTTAATCCCACGTTCCAAGAGGTCTTATTTTGTGTATCCGGTGCTTAGTGTCTTCATTGCTTTTTGTTTGCTCGAAGTTCCCGAAAAGTTGAAGATCTTGTCATGAAAGAAAAAGGGACCTCTTCCCCTCTTTCTCTCTACCTGGCGTCCAATACCGTTGCAGCTTGCGCGCTAAATTTCCAGTTTCCGAGGTTTGAATCCTGGACACCCCGCCAAGAATTTGTGAAAGAGTTCGCGCCAGGTTTCTTCAGACCTCTCCCGTTTCCTCTGCTTGCACGGCATTTTTTTATTTTCTTAAGACATACATTAAATCCTTGCGGTCATATGTTGGGAAGATTCCAACACTAATCTACGACTAAAATCTTTCGTCAGTGGCCTTATATGGAACCCTTCAGAACAACCTAGAGCATGTAGGGAGAGGGGGGTCGAAAACAATCACTTTTGCCAATGAACCTAAAGTGAGAAACTGCTTTTAAAGGAGTTGCGTATGTAGTTCGGCATTTGGCCGAAATTGTTAGGCACACTCGTATGCTCGGCAGGTTCAGAATCTCCTCGACTGTTTCAGAACGTGACCTAACGGACATTACATGTTTATGGAAAAAAGTTATTATTTTCGACCCTTCTGAATGCCCTAGAAGGTTATAACTGTTATTCTGAGTGTCGTGGACTCTTTTCCCAAGATGATTATTTCCACTGTCAGTGCCTGCTATAAAAAAGGGAAGAAAATACAAGAAACGATTAGAAGGAATGAAACTACGAAAGCAACAGAAGAGTAAAAAGAAAGAAACGACGAAAGTAAGACAATTGAAAGAAAATAATTGATTCAGATCTTTCGCCCTGTGCTCCCTGCCGCCATTTCCTGAAGCGGGAAGGCAACGTGCGAGGCGCATGGAAATCGCCCCCCCCCCCCCCAGCGTCCCGCTGACGCTAAGTGGCGTACACATGCGCCGCCCGCCGTCCGCACTTCATTATCGGCAGCTGGCGAAGTCATGCGCCGCCACGAGACGCTCCTCTCTTCCCTCTTTTCTCTTCTCTCTTTTCTGTCCTTTCTTTTCTCTCTCTCTTTCTTTCTCTTCTCTCTCTTTCTCTTCTCTCTTCTCTTTTCTCTCTCTCTCTCTTTCTTTCTCTTCTCTCTCTTTCTTTCTCTTCTCTCTCTCTTTCTTTCTCTTCTCTCTCTCTTTCTTTCTCTTCTCTCTCTTTCTTTCTCTTCTCTCTCTCTTTCTTTCTCTTCTCTCTCTCTTTCTTTCTCTTCTCTCTCTCTTTCTTTCTCTTCTCTCTCTCTTTCTTTCTCTTCTCTCTCTCTTTCTTTCTCTTCTCTCTCTCTTTCTTTCTCTTCTCTCTCTCTTTCTTTCTCTTCTCTCTCTCTCTTTCTTTCTCTTCTCTCTCTCTCTTTCTTTCTCTTCTCTCTCTCTCTTTCTTTCTCTTCTCTCTCTCTCTTTCTTTCTCTTCTCTCTCTCTCTTTCTTTCTCTTCTCTCTCTCTTTCTCTCTTTTCCTTTTTTCTATTTTCTCTTTCTTTTCTCTCTTTGTTCTCTCCCTCCCTCTCTTTGCTCCCGCGCTCTCTTTGCTCTCTCTCTCTTCACTCGTACAAGCCAATTGATCGCTGCTCGCATTTCAATCCTGGTGAGCGACGGCCGCTCGTGCAGATACTACGAAGCACCGCTCCAGATTGTTTCAGATTGTTTGCTCCAGACGGGAAGAAGAAAACATTTACTAGAGTAGGAACGTACAGTGAATTTTAAGCTATGGTAAATACAAAATATTTATATAGAAACGTTCAGTATGCTGTCAATGTTACCAATAAATTTTTATTCATTTATTTATAGAAATGTATTTAAATTTTCATTGATGTATAATATAAATAATGTAAGTAATATTCACGACATACATATGCACAGCATATTCTTTTACTTAAATGTCCTTATCTTTCACTCGAATTGGATTTTGTTGGATTCTTTTAAAATTGGAAACTGGCTCAAGTAATACCAGTGATAACATAGACTCTACTTTAATAAATTAACCGCATTGCTTTCCTTTTATTTATTTTAAATAAGTATGAAGAAAACCCTAATTGTACGTAGGGCATTTTCGTCAGGTACTTACGTGCCTTCTATCGGAAACACGCAGTTAGGCCATGCTCTTTCAGCCAATCACATGTTTTATCTTCTAAGAAAAATACGTCTCGGATTGAAATTAAATCCACATTCTTGGATTGTGTGCAATTTGCTTACTTTATAGAGTAAGTATATGTGCAGACATCTTTCTGAACCACCATGAATCGGAAAACTGGTAACATTATTGACTATGTGTGGAATTGGGTATTTGCGATTGTCTTAGTCGACTAGGGTCGACTGAAAATATGTGGTCTGAAACGAAACTGATTTTTAGTAATATGGAGAAAATGCAATGGATCTGCGTTTTATTGCAGAGCTTATAAGAATAATTATCCAAGATCAGTTATAACAAGAGTAGTTTCGAATTTTAATATATTTTTCCTGAAGCTATACTCCCTAGACCTATTCTTATATTCAATGCAAATGTATTTCTTATCACTGTTGCTCCTTTGTGTAACACCTAATCGAATTCATTCTTTTGGGCGTTGACCATTTTATTCTGGCGACGTTCCTACCGAAGCTCATTCTTTAAGGAAGTAATTCCTTTACTCGTAAAACCTGTGAATTAAATGACGTATGTACGAAGTGAATAGCAACTGCTACAATACTGAAAGGCTTGTATTCCGTTATAAAAGTACCCGCTATTACGGGAGCCGTATTACATTGCCTTACGAAATCTTACATCCTATCCTATATGTCGGGCTTAATATTCACGAACTGAGCTATACATATGAAATCATCAGAGTGGTAAAATGAAAAAAAATGAAAACTTCAGTCGAGCTGACAAATATTGATGTTCTGAGTACGTCAAGTATGAGGTGTAGTCCCTACCTGAACGGCAAGTGAGAAGAGTTTCAGACAACATATGTTTGCAAGATTTAAACAAGCTTTATTATGAAATCAAATAACACGCGCGGAGTAGTAATTTGCGTGCTTCTCTTACGAGATGCAGCTCCTGTGAAGGGCCACGAATTAGGAGTGCGAACGACCGGAGCGAGCGCGGGAGAGAGCAGTTGCCTTGTGGCGGGCGGCTGCATTGTTTCGAGCCCGGCGGCCGCTCTCGCAGACTGGTTCTCCCAGCTCATTATTCATTGAAATGCTTTTCACTGCGCGCATTCAGCGGCGCTGTTTGCTGTCTTCCGCCCTCGCAGGTCCACCCCCCTCCACCCGCCACCCACCACTCTCCACCCACATCCACCTACGCATTAGCCTCCCATTTCCGCCATCCACACCCACCACTCAGTACTCTCCACCCACCATTCTCCGATCTCCGCCATTCATACCCACGACCACTACCTCCACCACCCACCATCCTCCACCCACCATCTTCCTCCAGCCACCGTGCGATGTGCAAACCGCCGTTCACATTTTGTACACAACTACTCTTATCATTGCCCGTCACACGGCATCAATCTTCAAACCGTAAATGCCACTCCGCAAACGAGACCACAACCCCACCATGGCATGTTCACTACAAAAAACAGGTAGATGATGCAACATGATGCGTTCGTGCTGAGCTGCCACCGTCATTGGCTCACCGTACTTACCCGCCACTCTGACGAATACTGTACAACGAGAATACCACCCATTCTCCCAGCACTTGGCCCTCTATTCGGTCACTCACGAGGCTCGTCGCGGTCACCACCCCATCGCTCCGCCCTGGCGTTGCTTTGTTGCAGCTCCCCCCGCCGGCCCCCGGGAGTCAGCATCGCGCTCGCATGAGGTGACCGCGTGCGCGGGGCTGTTTGTGTGCAAATGACGCAAGAGGCGATTGCTACGCAGGTGCAAAAATTCAGCCTCCGTGCCGCCCGGTGTAAGTAGCGCGTCGTCTGGCCCTCTGTCCATCTGCGCCATTCGTTCTCTTCGCCCAAACTGTTGACTTCCACTTCAGACACCGAACGTACTGACGCGGCGTCCTGCTCTACTCCGTCCTCTTTGACGTCTTGATGTTCGTCGTTTCGATATACTATTAGAAAAGATATGGGTCCCTGAAAGATGGCTGTGGATTAGTGATTTTATAAGGACATTATCTCTTTGGAATAACACTGAACTACTAAATGTTTCTACAACGTGCGTGCCAAGCATAACTACGGTTCTGGACGAGAAGCATTGACATGATTTGTATTTTTTTAAAACGGAAGTAGTCGCAGGATTACCCTACGTTGTAACATAAGTAGAAAAATTCGCCGCTGGAGGCTCTGTAACAGCCGATCGCTAAATTGTGCCATACGAAGTACAAACAATTTTCTCGTCGTTACCTACGAATTCCCGAACCCTTCTGGTGCCCGCTGTTGCCACATCGTCCCGTCATAAGTTAGTGCTGTTGGCGTTATATCGCTTGCAAACCACTTCTCGCCTTATGCTAGAGACTCAACGGGACCAATGGCCCAACTCTCTCTGGAGTAGATCATCTTGGTCTCCTTTGCCTCTGTTCATAAACAGTCTCCTTTCCTTTTATACATTCCCTAGCCTCTGATTTTTCTTTTCACTTCTTTTCTCGTTATCGTCTCTCTCTCTCTCTCTCTCTCTCTCTCTCTCTCTCTCTCTCTCTCTCTCTCTCTTTCTCTTCTTGTCCCTGTCTCATTTACTCCTCTAGTATCTATCCTGTCCTTTCTTCTCCATTTATCTTTCTTTCGCTTTCTCTTCTCTTTATATCTCGCCTTTCTACATTCGTAAACAGATTCTTCTACTCTTTCCAAATGAAAGAGTGGCCTCACGCATTGAACATCCTCTCTTCTCCGTTCCTTAAATCGAATTTAAAAAAAAGGGAAAAACGTGTTCTGCGCGCACAGAAAAGTGTTATTGAATCTGTAGTTTCGCAATTTTACTTACAAAAGGGGAATAGTTATTACGATATTACACAAGTGAATGCATTACATCTAGGATCATGTCAATCATCAAGTGAATGCATCACATCATCTAGAAACATCATTTATCCTTTCGAAGCCTTTTTGCTCTGCTGTAATATTATCAATGAACTGCGTTTTATAATTTTAGCTCAATACTTGCTTTTTTGTCACTCTTTGATGAAGATATTTTATCGGCTACGCATTGTCTACGCATTGAGTTGAATGCTCATAATTCGAAAATCACCTTCTGCGTTGCTCACGTTCTAAATCGAAATAACGCTTCCGCATTCGTATATAACCCGTGGACGGTTCGTTCAAATGAAGTCGTGTTAGGAAAAGCAGCACTGCCGTGCTATTTATCTGAGCAGACAAGAATGTATTTACAAAGCGATGAATATGAAGCAGTCGCCCGCGACTCCTTTTCGGCTCTCCGCCGCGTACCAAAACTCGCAAACCTCACAGACGAGATATTTACATTTACTTTCTGACTGTTCTTTCTTTACTGTTTGAGAAATATGCAATTGAAACCTTCACTATCTGAATTAATTAATGAAATGAAATGAATAATAAAGTCACCGTAGGATTTTGTACTTCAAAAATAATTAAAACAAAATTTAAAGGGCTCTATTTACGCCGCAAAGATTACTGTTCAATAGTATTACTTGCATTAATTGCATTTCTTAAAACGTTCTCTCAGAGTAGTTTCACAGGAATTGATTTGTCTTCTTTGTAAAAATCGCATCAGCAGCCTGTTTTTGAATCAATAGAATGTTTTCTGAATACAACAAGAAATCACTGATTCGACCATAATTTGTTATTATCACCTGGTCGTATTAAGAGAACAAGTAATACGACGTACTTTTAGAAATATGAGATTTGGAGGAGTTCGTATAAAAAATTAATAAATCGTAGAACATATTTCTGAAAAACCCAGCAGGTTCGTTGCATGTTATTGAAGTAATTTCATCCATGAAGATATTGTTCAGAGGAATTTAGTGAATTACAAAGAGTTGATAGGTTTCCAACGTTCTCAAATGCACATAGAAGACACATGAAAAACGCAGATTAATGACAAGAGATGTACATTGGATTTACGAGCAATGAAAAAAAACATTTTTAAGAACCATCTGGTTTTCTTTATTTCGTAACCTGTTCATTAAATTATGAAACAGTTACTCTGTGCGTATTTTATTATTCCTGTATTGAAAAGTGGATGAAGCATGGGTTATTCATTTGAAGTACGGGTTATTTGAAAGCTTAAAGTATGGTTAATTAGAACAGGTTAATGCAACTTATTCTGTATTTAGATAGTACTAAAACATACTTAGGATCATATAACCTCCATTGTGAAGAATCCTGAATTCTACTTGAATCTGCGGTGAAATTTGGTTCTCTTCGTTTTAGTACGTCCATATTATAAAGCCGCTTATTCATTGTTAATAAGCTGTGTTATATTAATTATTAACTGTTATGATATTTCAAAAATTTGTGATGTTCTATACATCAACAGTGTATCGATAGTACCACGAGGTTGCACTCAAGTGTTCTTCACCTACTAGGTCGAAATTGAGCTATCTGGTTTCATGTCTGCTGAGGTGGCACAGTGGTACGTTATCTGCTCAAGAACTGTGTACTGAGCATTAAGAAGCCTAAAGTAAATGTTCCAGTTTCACAACATCTCTGTCGTTTGTAAAATTGAAAATAATCGTGTTTTGATGACGATCGTTGAATGTGATTGAATAACTTGCAAGGCCTTCAAAGAATAGCAGTTTAATATCCAATGCAGCAGATAATATTAAGCTGTTTTAAAATGTAGTACTATTTTGTTCTGATTGATTAGATTTATTCATTGAAGCCACAAAATGTTAGTAAACTGTTTCATTATAGCTTAGTTAGTGCAGGATATTTCTCTTCAACGATTAACGTTTTGATTCCCACCACTAAGATGAGATTTGCAGAGAATCAGCACATGTAGTGACAATGGACATTTTTGGTCGTTTTTTATTGACGCAGAATGAGGAAGGAGGGTTACGCAAAAACTACGGTATCAGAATTTCTCAATTTAGAAAGTTCGTTACCCTTGGGCTCGAATAACAGTAGCATTTAAAAATTCATAAACGAGTACGTTATGTATGTGTAATTACTTAATCTCCTTTGAGACAACGGCAATCCTTGTACTTCACGCCTTTGGCTTGTATGTTGCTTTTATGGTAGAACATCAAATATTCCTTTTTTTATATTATTGCTGCTGTTTAATGATGTGAAACAGTAAGTAAATATACTTTTCATATTTTTATAGTTTTTACTTTTAATTTTAGTGGACTACATATAGTTTTTGTACGCGAGTATGTGGTCTACGCGTATACGTGTACGTGTATTACTTTTAATACATGAGGTTTTATGGGTTCTGAACAAGTTCGTTAGAACACATTTATATCAAAAGAACTCCGTGTGAAGAACGTTCTCTCAATTTATTCTCAAAAAACGTGGCCGGAAGAATCGTTAATGTCGACTACTGCTTTTTAGAGATTATGAATGGAGAATTTTTGACTTTGGAGTAGGCCTTAGTACTACCGTTCACTTGAAGTGTTGCCAGTGAAGTAGATCCTTGGAACGCAAATGATATGGGAAGACGTGTTTTGGACCACAGAACGTCGTGTTCTTACGTTTCACTGTCAAACCGCAATGTCGCCTGAAACCTCGAATGTTCGTTACATCTTCCTGAACTGCCGTTAAACATGCATTAGGCTTTGTGACCATGCCGACGAACTTGAATTGTATGTTCCCTCTTCCCAGACTGTTCGCTCACTAAAAGCAATCTCCAGGAAGAAAACTCTCACGTGGGTAACCTTGCGACCTCCACGTTTCTCGAAGGGTGCAATAAAACAAGTTGCTTACGAAACGCGGAGCAGAGTTGTTACTAGAGCGGGTTAACGTAGTTTACTGAAACATTAAAAAGAGAAGGATAATTTGAAACTGCACTTAATTCGCTAGTTTTCTTAGTGAATTTTTCTTAAAATATTTTGGAGTAATAAATATCATGATGTTGAATTCGTCATGTAGAATTTGTTACGCACATGCTTTATGTTTATGAAGATATTATTTTATTGCGTTTTCAGCTCTCATTCGAAACATTAGACTGCTGCATTTACGTGTTAGCGGTGTGAGAAATGTTGAACCTATGGAAATCATAAGTGAAAAATAATTTTGTTTTAAATATCAGAGTAAAACAGTTGAAATTAACTGGTTGTGAGACAAAGTATTTTTTTTCCGGGCAGTCTTAATACTATCTAAGCTTAATTGTGTTTCTTATACATGTCATCAAGTCAATTATAGAGTCTAATGTAAGTTTGGATCGTAAATTATTAATTATAATGTCAGGTCCATGGTTCCGGAGACCTGCAAAAACTGAACTCTCGTCGTTAGAAGCTTGCTCTTCTTCTGTAAAATGATTAATTTAAGAATTTATGGAAGCAAGTTTGATTACTTATGAGGATTCATAAGCATAGTCTTATTTATTAAAAAACCGTACAATATTGTATAACTTTGATAACTAACTCATATCTTCACTATATTAAAATCTAGGCAGTGTGCCAACGTAACTTTTTTAAAGTTAAAATTAGGTCCAAGGTATTTCGAAAATTGAAGCATAGAATTGTTTTTCGGATAAGTAGGACAGCATATTCTCCGAGATCTTCCTGTTTATTTCAAATAAATTATTTAAAATTATAGATTGATTTTGCCACCTATAAACGTGATATAATAGTAACGATTATCATGTGATCTTAATCTAGCCTTAACCAGCTCCTCCTACCACTCGCCAAGTTTTTCAAGAAGTATATCAACCCGTACACTTGCGGACCTGAAGTGTTGGCAGCAAATAACATCCTCAAGAAGGCAGATACAAAAGATAAGAAAGAAACCCTGCAACGAATTGGAATCTGCATCCACTCCTCCTGCCTAGTCATTGTTGCGTTCGAAGCATGAGAAACACAGTGATGATGAACGAAATCTTTGCAATAGCAGTATCCGGCTTGTTTATTTTATCACCATTATGCTTTCATATAAATGGCATAATCTATTTACGCAAATACATAGCCAACAAATAATCGCCGAGAAGATAGACAATTACATTTCATCGGAACACATTACTGAAGTGACACCGCAAAATGGGACGAAATGGGAAATCCAGTTAGGGGGAATATTTTCTATCGCGAAACCTGTCTACCCTCACAATAGGTATAAGCTTCAAAGAAGCAATTACATAAGTGACATTTTTTCACTGAGTGTTCATTTAGAAACATAGGTAGAATTTATCAAGAAACATTTATTTATAAACCTTGTTTAATATTTTTCGTAATACTGTAGTGCTAAAATATCAACTTAATGCAACCCCAACAGAGAACTCAGAAGCCACTCTGAACGGTCGGCGTCCGTTCAGAATATAACATTCGCAGTCCGTTGAGAACAATCGGAAGAAATGAGTTATAATTAAAGATTGCGAATTTACTCCAAGGAAAGATACATTTATTCTAAGAAATGGTAAGTTTTTTTTCCTTAAACGAAGACGGTATTACGAAAAGTGTCAACGACACGGCCAATAACACAAATGAGGTTAGAAACTTTGGCTATCGCTTAGATTTACAAGTTTGAAGTGCATACGCTATTTGCTGTTCATCGGTCTGGGCGTCAAGTGCTTACGGGGCGCCCGCCGGGGCTGGCGCGGCGGCGGCGGAGAGCCCGACCCTTCCAGTTCCCGCTTGTAAACGAGACGGCGAGGCAGCTAGTACGGGGGTCAGGCTTTCTTCTTACCGGTTTTCAAAACTGTTTATGTGGAATCGATTTCAAATCAATTTTTTGGTTCGGAAGTTAAAATTTCTCTTTTGAGTTTGTGAATCATTTCTCAAAACTGGACAAGTTAATGCCTTTAACGCGTATTATTGACACACAAACTTCTAGTTCTTTATTAGGGACGACGTTGATGCGTCATTAAATACCAAAACATTGCCGACGAAGTAAAAAAAATATACAAGTCAGAAAGAAACTTATCATCCTTGCAATTGTGATAGTAGTGTGAAATAAATATTAATTAACTTTAAAAATTGACTCCCGAGATCAAACTTATGTACTAAAACTAAAGAACCGTAGAATTACATTTAATTTACTAGACTTTCAATATTTAAGTGAATTAAGCTTTTTTTATGGATTGTGGGTCATGGTTTGTAGGTTCAGAAGATTGTGAGGTGAGGTATGCAATTTAGATTATTCTAACAACAAACGCATTTTTGATGTTCTAAAGAATACCATACGTGACCATTGTGTGCATCGGGAACGTGGCGCACAGTGGAAGTTTGGGTTAATAATAAAAAGATTAAGAATTAGTTCACTCGTAAACTTTGGGGAGTGAAATTCATACATGAAACAAGTATGAACAGATTATTTGAAAAATAGTATATTGTACAACTGCGTAAATCAAAGAGATTTCATCCATTTAATGCTTTCTGGCAGCAATAATATGGCATAAATATATTATTCTGTACTTAAATCTCAGATTAATAACCCGTCGCAAAATTTCTTAGTTTCAGAACTTTTTTACTGCAGGAACTTTTCAAAAGTTCTCTCTAAAATCATCATTATTCTGTCATGTATTGGAACGTATTCATTATTTCAGTTGGTCAATTTCATCTACGTTTTAAGTTAGTGCATTGAATGTCTCTACAAACTTGTTCATTAGGTTTGAGTCTAGAGTTCGAACTCCAGTTTCGACTCTTCTGGAACTCGCGTCTCGAATGGGTCTGTGTATACTCACACCCATCTCGATATCTTCTCGTGAAAATCCATTATCGTGTAGCGCAAAGGAATATTCAGCGTCGATACATGCCGATATTTTTGTTTTCAGCATAGTCGTATATTAATATGACAGTTTATTGAGACATCATCAACTTGTAATTTACGACTTTGCTTGCTGTTAGTTGAAACGATTGTGCGGTCTAGAGTGAAAGGAAGGGTTCTCGGAGTCGTCCTGGCCGCTCCTCGAGCGGCAGAGGGCAGAAGAGGTCTGGGGATTTAATTGCCGCATCACGCAGCATTCGCAGCTCCAGCGGCGGCGGCGGCGGCGGGGACTGCTGTGGCAGGTTACGGTTGCGTCACAGAACAGAACAAAGTGGGGCAGCACTGGCGGCGATTGCGGACAAGCGTACAAGCTGCTGCGTCGGAGGCGGCGGCGGCGGAGGCGGCGTCTGCGTGAAAGCGCGAGGAATCTGCGTGCGTGTTCACCTTGTGGCGACTCGGTTGGCGTGGAGAGAGCCTATCTCTAATCTCCAATCTCCCCAAAAGTCGTCACCGGTGCGCTGCAGAAATGTAAACATGCTAAATCGCTTAACGATCGCTGAAAGCTAAAGTGAAATAAATTCCGGTGATCGCAAATATGTCAGAGATGTGTTTTTCATCTAGGATGAATGGATACCAAAGTGCTTCTTCGTATGTTGAAATTCCTTACACTAGCATGTTAACTTAGTTTCAAACTCTGTTAGTGTCGTGAATGCGAAAAGTTCCCATGAAATAGTTGTCTGTATAATGAAACTGTCGGATCTTCATCTGGTCTAGAATTACTCTTAGATTTTCAAAAGAAATGTTTATGGAATGCTGAGTATTATAGAAAAGTAAATAAAATAAATCAAATTTGTGGAAACATAGATAAAATATTTTAATTTCATTATGGCATTAGGTTGGCTGTTATGTCCTTTGTACTCTCATCAGGGTTCCTGACAACCATCGGAAATCACTTCTTACTGGATATTTTCATTTTTTTAAATATAATTGAATACTTTATAATACTATAAATAATATATTACATTAATTTAAAATTGCGTTTATTATTATTATTATTATTATTATTATTATCATCATCATCATCATCATCATCATTATCGTATCGTCTTCTATATCAATATTCTAGTATTCTACTTCTACTCTAAAAAGTAGATTCTCCAAGTTACAGGGATAGTACTTATTGATTAATTTGTTTTGCACTGTTACCGCGTAAAACATGTCACGCTCTCTTTCTCTTTCTTCCTCTCTTTTTCTGTCTTTCTTTTTCCCTCTCTTTCTTTCTTTCTCTCTTTCTCTTTTTCTCTGTTTCTTTCTCTTTCTGTTTCTTTCTCTTTCTCTCTCTCTCTCTTTCTTTCTCTCACGCTTTAACTCTTAATCTGTGTCCGCAAGTACTTCTGGTTAAGTGTTCGTAATTGCACTACCCGCTCATTTCACTAGGATAAGCCAAAGCTATTGCGAATTGTAACTGACCATTCAACAGAGGGAGGTATTCGATCAACACCTTCGTGATTAAAAAGTTCATAACTACTTTGCGACCTATCCTGCGATCGGAACTTAAATAGGTCTTCATATTTATATTCAAATTTGAATACTCGTTCGGAAGAGATGTTTCAAATGGACCTCATTTTACAGACTTTTTCTTTCCTAATTATGTCTAAATCTGGTCTCTTTAGGAAAGCAGATAGTTAAGAGTACAGTCTCTTGTGAGTAGTATGATCATAACTATTAAGATTCTCGAGATCTGTGTTTGAGGTGAATCTCAAATACGTTGGTCTAAAAAATTATTAAAATCGAATGAACCGTTAGAAGTTATCCATCAAGTATCGTTAATTTTATTTCTGTAAGTTGATAAAGTAGTGAAATTAAAATGTTAACATTTGAAAATGATTAAAATTTCACGATATCAGAGGCATCAACCACAATTAGTAAGCAATATAATTTACTATGCAGAAAATTCAGCCATACACGTGTTTCGGAAATTTTCCCCCCGTCATCAGTGGCTCTACAATATGAAAATTCAATTAACAAATTGGCACGTGAATATGACGAGAGGGGAATTCCCGATACACGTGTACGGCTGAATTTTCCGCTCAGTAAATTATATTGCATTCTAATTGTGGTTGATACCTCTGATATCCTGAAATTTTAATCACGGAGTACCACAAGATCTCTGCTGTCACTACAGAATTTGAAAATGGGAGATTTCATTTGAGTGAAACGAGGAAAATGGGTTTGTAAAATTCAGTCTCTAATATTTCCACTATTTTCTGAAGCGGTTATAACCGCTTCAATTTTTTTATTCATTACTTACATCACGTACATCCAGTAATTTTCTTTATTCATTACTTACATCCACATTCTTTACCTGATTTAGTAATACCTATGCGAAATACTTGAAATTTTCTTTTTAATCGATGAAGAAGCCTTCGGAACCGAATACATTTCACATTGTCACGCTCGTCGATGTATCGTTGACGCTACTTCTCTGCGTGCCATTCTCATAAATATAACCTTCGTGGCGTCACGTGCATTTCGAGAAAAAAATGAGTTCGCGATCCTGCTAGTGCTGTCAGTGCACAATCCTATAGTACGAATATTACCGAGTCGTATAGTGTTCACGCTGCTGTTGACATGCGCTAGAAAGTGATTGGCCGACCCTGGACCGTAGACCTCTCCAGCAAAGGTTGCGTTTGACAGCCCAGAAACTGCGTGGCCGCCAGGGGACCTGGTGAATGTCTTCTGTTGCCACAATCCTTTGATATCATCTCTCCACTGAAAACAATCGCTAGCCTGTTTTCCCGGCCAAGTGCTAAGTTATTTCGTAATTAAGATTTTGCCTCCATTTTTAACATTTTAGAATGGGAAATGCGACAATTGCAAAAGAAGAATGTGGCAATTTGAACCTCCCTTCCTGGCGAAGTACACGTATATGGATGGAATTGGAATACGATTTAGTCCAAGCGGCAAGATTCACATAATTGTTTTTTTTAAGTAAGTAACTCACTTGAAATTAGCAAAATTTGTGGAATTTGCGGTAGGAAACCTGAAAATGCTAAAATGCATCGACATCAAATTAGTTCTTTTGGGGCAAATTTATATTAGGGAAGATTTTGTGGCAATCATGGTGATAGAAATATTCCTGTGGAAATCAAGGATAGACAAATGTTCGAGTTGGCATCCTAGTATATTGGAGTTAATATACGTACATCCCGTAATCCCGTCCCTCATAATACATCCCGTATTATGAGAGCTATGACCCTAAAAACTCTCGTATAAATGAAAGACTTTTTTTAATAGAGAGGTGGTTTATAGAATATTTATGATGTCCGCAACGTAGCCAAACGAGCTATCTGTCAATAAAATAGATACGTAGGCAAACTTGACTTTTTCATAAAAGTGCGTTGAATATATCGAATGTAGACCGAGAAAACTTTGTAACATTTTCTGTCATAACGGATTTAAAAAGATTAGTAGAGGAAATTTTTTTCCAAAAGCAATTATTATTATTATTATTATTATTATTATTATTATTATTATTATTATTATTATTATTATTATTATAGTTAGAAGAATAAACAGACTCTCGTTCGCTGTTCTTCTAGGTTGTAACGCATTTCGTTTTATTATATTTACTGAGATGCGTTAATAGACAGTGTGATTAGTTTTTGTAGTTGTATTAGTTATTTACAATTCTCTAAACCTGACATACGTCTTTACGTGTTCGATTGTTTATGATGTAAATCGGATTACATGCACTCTGCTACATTTGTTTTGCGGTCAGAATGTCGGGATATGTAAAATATTCTGACTTTTCGAAGTTCATGATACATTTAAATAATTTCAATCTTTCTATTGCTCGATATCCGAGAACTCAAGATCGCGAAGTAAACAAGGATAAATTTCAGAAACGTATATTTCCTTTTTAACAAGCAGTATTTGTTGTTTCTTATTGTTTGGATAACGATTTTGATTTTTCACACCCACGTTGTGGTGGATTGTTTTTATCCGTCGGGTAATAATTATCAGATTTTAAATATATTCATTAAATTGCTAAGTACTGCTCTGTGGATGTTGTAAATTAATCCTATGAGAAGATAATACATTGTTTTCGTTACAGTGCTCGTAAATTCCATGCTTACCCATTTAGAGAGTATAAGTTTTACGTTTTTTATTGTTTTTAGTCGGCCACTAGTAAAAGTGGTTACTTTTAGGGCAGGCACAGTTTGCTTAAAGTCCAATTTTTAGTCCTAGGGCTAAAAGTTACACCAAGCTCACATATACAGTAAAATCTGCGAATGCAACAAAGAAAATAAATATTTCATCAGACCATATTAGCTACTACTGATTTTAGTACACAACTGAATGATTTGTATACTTGGACAGATTGCAAATGAAAGTCGGTAAGGCTGTGTAAAAAATAGTGTATGACACACGTGATAAAAGTGATTTTATTTTACTCGTAGGATTGAGCCACTCGGCCTATCGACCTCCTGTCGCAACATTTCCTACTCGCAAAATAAAATGTCACTTTTATCAGTCGTATCATAAATAACTATTCTGCAATTCAATGTCTAGGTTCATTCCTGAGGCCCTTCTTTTTAATTTTCCTTTCGATCGCTAGACTTCCACGAGTCAAGAGGAACCCCTCGACTTTTGTGGAGATTATTGAGTTTGTAAAGCGCTTTGAATCCCCCCGCCCGCCCTGCGTCCCGCCCTGCGCCCCGCCCTGCGCCCCGCCCTGCGCCCCGCCCCAGGCCGCGGCATCTCCGCGCGCCCCTCCCGTCCTTGGCCTCTCCGGCTCACCTCGCTCTGTTCTCGCTCCACTTGTGGAACTCCTTTGCACAGGTGTAACTACTGTTTGTGGCCTTCAGCTGTAATCAAGAACTCCGTGCAATTTGTTATGCCAGGTGCTAAACGCGAAAAAGAGAGAACCTATTACGACGATGTGACTGATACAGGATACGCTGTTATTACTCTTAGAGAGCACTCCGCGTGTGAAGACTGTTCTATTCGACTTTCACAACTCAAGAATTAATTATTATTTTTTATCCCGCAAAAAAACACGCGTGAAGGTCGCGACAATGCTGCAGATGTAATGTTTTGCACCACGATTGACCGATAGGCTGTTCAAAACCCAGCCTCTGTAAATTGAGTAATAATAAATGCGCCATTTTACTCTCTCATGTCGAATTAATTTAGTCATTTATCCTTATGTCCTGATCTCTTTGTAATAAATGACCAAGAATTATTCTTAAGATAAGGTGAGGAATGGTACTTTATTTGATCACATATTTGTCGTTTCGTGAATTAATTTCTCATTCCTGCTTTAATCGTGTATGAAATTGCACTTCTACGACACAGCTCCACGCACACCGCACTGATCACGGTTACCCCATGTGCAGAGGTAGAGTGTAGTGCACAGTTTTAAAATTTTCCTTTTCCGAATTGTGTTGGGGAAAGTCATGTTAAAAAAAGACTCGCGATTTAATGAAAAATACATGTATTAGGGATTTCTGACGCTGGGGATTGTTTTTGTTGGCAACGGCCTCTGGTCGTTTATAGCTACCAGCTAAATTGTAAACCGGAATATTTCTAAAATAAATATTCTCCGTTCGATCGTGCTCAACTTCAGGCCTTGCAGTTTTTAAAAATATCTTCTAATATTTTAAACTCTTCCATTACATATTTTGCTGTTTTGACTCATCTAAGCTCTGAAGCTATCCAAAACTTTCCTTTTTGTGTAGCAGGAGAGCCACTGCAGTAATGGTCACCGTAACTTTTATCAAAGAATTTCGTATTAAATAAACCATTTAAATAAGGTTTTGGGATTTACAGTTCAATTTCAAAATGCGAGAACCTGCCGTGGACGTGTGGTAAGCATGTGAGAGAACATCTGGGAGAATATGCAGTGGAACTTAAGAGGAAATGCAGAGTATTAAATGGGCAACAAGTAGGGAACGTTCAGATGTAGAAGTGGAAGTTTACGTGTAGGGAAACATACGGGGAGCAGATGGAGCCTGATTAATGTTTCTTTACCAATTCATCGGGGTGGAGGCCGTTTTTAACTTTCTACAACATTTTTGGAGACTTACGGTATCCCCATTCCATAGCATGCATAGGTGATCAGAAATAAGAAGAAACTGGGAATCTACGTAAAATTAAAATGACGCATCAATGGTCCTTCATGACGGGTCTATACGCTCTAAAGTAGTCAGTGGACTGGCCGTTCAAATTTGGGTTCAGTATCAAGGAATTTTTTTTAAACGTTTTACAAATGCGGAATCTTTGCACGGGTATAGCTAGTATACATCGTCAGTCTGAAGTAACTAAATGTCACTCAACCTGTGTTGACTAAAAGATCACATGCTCATGAAATGTACACATTTCGAGGATGCTAAACATTGGGAGCTTCTGGAAGAAAATCGTAGTGCATAGAATTTTCGCGCTAAAACAATTCCTATATTCATGCTTAAATTGATGGGCCATTTTAATCATTAGAAGTGATTTTGTAAGTAATATAATCATTAAATTAATTTATAACTTGAAGTTGCTAGAGGCCAGGACACGATTAAGAATGTCCAGTTCAAAACGTAGCCGTAAGGTCTCTTGTGTGAAGCCGCGCGGATGGTGCTGGCGACGACCCAAGCGCTGCCATAACTCAAGCGGCGGGAGAAAGTTTGCGCGAGGGCGCGACAGCTAACGTATGGAAAGGTAAACACTGTCGAAGGCACAGGCGCGCCCGACGCCCCGCTGTGCTGCCACCGTTACTTCCCATATCACTTCCACTGCCATCGCGTCGAAGGCGCTAACCTCATTGCCTTCCGCAGCCTCAACGATAATTTACCACATTCACTAACACCCTTGCTCACTTTCATCTCTTCAGCCTCCTCTCCACCTCATTGCTTCTGCAATAGTTATCTCCTTAGCCGCTTCTACTGCCACCGCGCCCTAGCATCAATGCCACCATGACATTCACAGCTATACGATACTCCTACTCTATTGCCACCTTTGACCACCTCCATTTCTTCATCCTCCTCTCTTCTTTCTCCTCCATTTCACTGCCATGGGCGTCTGTACCACCGCCACCTCTGCCTTGTTCACTTGTGAACAACGTATTTCACTCACCCACGTGAAAATGTTTGGGTTGGCGAAAGTAGATTTAGATTATTGAAAAGCAATGCGGTACTCTTGGCATTTATGGTGATGAACACTTCATATCTGCAATAATTTTTGTGTTGCTTTCATGAGTATGCGAGAGAAAGCAGGGTAGAGAAAGGTTTTTTCTCTTTCTTCTCACAAGTACAACCATGCCTGAGGCGGGACTCGAGCCCGCGACCCTTGCGACCCCGCGGACTGTTGTACCCGAGTTTGCGGGTTCAAACCCGATCAAAGCCGTGGATTTTTAAGGGCGAAAAAATCCTTCGTACGCCTTCCTTCGGAGGGGAAGTAAAGCCGGCTGTCCCATGTAGTAGATTTACTGCATGTAAAATTTCCTCAAGCCTAAAAGAAGTCTCTGAGCAAAATTGAGATCCGCCAGTTTCGTCGCCCAAGATAATACCTCCTTTCTCCGCTAGGTGGTGAAAGGAGCGTATCGAAATTTGCGTGGTTAGACGGAAGAGCGGGCCTGATGGCCCGAGTCTCGCCACGTAAAATAAGGCAAACTAAACTAAACCTTTCGGTCCGAGATCACTACGACACGACTGTCTTAGCGATCTCGGCCACCGGGCCGACGCTCCTTCGTTGCTTTTGCTACTTCGCACGAATTGCCGAGTATTTATGTGACTGACAACAACCTACACATCTTCAAAAAGACTTCGTTTTTAGAGAATAAACTCGAAGAGTGTGGAAAGTAAGTAAATAGATGGAGGTGATGCGGAGGAAATATGCATGAGATGGAATATAAAATACAAATGCGAAATATTTTCAGACAGGGCGGAATGGTTGCGAACCATAGAGATTTCGGTGGCAGGCTTTGAAATTGATAAGTAACACGCAGTGCCAATATCAGAAAGTAGAAACATTCACACGCATTAAAACAGTAGTTCTCAAACCTAATAAGCAGTCACGGACAGTCAGAGTAACGTCCCGTCGTAGCCACTGCATAATGTTTCTGTTATTTCAGCGACTTTCGAAGACAATTCGGAACTGCTTCTGCGTGTTGCAAGAAATCATAAGGTACACGAGGACATGAAATTATCCGCCTCCACCGCGATCATTTGTAAGCGTATAGTATTTTATTTTTATTCGGTTATCAGTTGATGCAGTTTTCTGATGCGGGTAGAGCTGGTAACACGAAATACTACTATAAATATTATTTGTATATTTGGGTGTCGCGTCAGTGATTTTGTTTTCGGACGATGTTGCAGATTATCCTTTAATTAAATTGATTTGTTTACTTCCAGTGCTTTGATTAATGTTAAAGGAATGTTTGCTGTCTAAATGTCAGTACGTTCCTAGCGATATGATGTGTTTTTAATGAAAATTGAGAACATTGGCAACTTTACTGATCGGGTTAAAACAGAACGTTAAACATAATATCTGTATGTATGTATGTATGTATGTATGTATGTATGTATGTATGTATGTATGTATGAATGATGTAATATCCGTTTCCACATTGCATAATATTACTTTGAAATCTATTATAAAGGGTATTAAAAGAAACCACATTGACAGGTGAGATTATCATACACACCCTATGGCCACAAAATCTAAATATTATGTATTTCTAAAATTAATCTCTCCTAGAGGTATTGTTACCAATATTGGATTGGAGCGATCACTCTGCAATTTTTTTCTTGTATTTATGGATTTTGATTTTAGGATCAGATTAATTCGACTTCTGCTAGCTAGCGGTGTTCCCAGACCTGGGTCCCGTATTTATTTATTATCCACCCCTGAGGTGGGGTAAGGGGCATGTGTAGCGAGTATGATGAATTCTCTGCACCGTAACTAGCATAAGCGAAGAGCCTCGCTGCCGGAGTTCTTCTTTCGTCACTCAGCTATAAAAACTGAGACGATTATAATGGAAACTAGAGCTCAATTTTTGTCCCGACCTGTTTGTTCTTTATAATATTAATATTATTTGAACAATCCCAATATTCTGTATCATGAACTTCAAAGTGTGAATTCTGGATGTTCTAAACATTGTCGGTTTGATGAGAATATGGGCCAATAATGATGTTCGGTAGAGGTTTCAAAGCAATGATAGCGTGCCTTACGAAATTTAAAGAGGTGCGCAGGGAACTTGCATTGTGAAGAAAAGCATTCTCCTGTTTTATTACATTTTATCCTCCTTACAACAATGAATCGTAGAGACCGCTCGTAGAGCTCGCACGAGATAACTCGCACTGGACGATCGTTGACGTGCGCGCGTTTACCCGAAATTTCACGCTTGCCAAGTGCAGATACCTCGTGGAACTATTATCGCAGTTGTGCATTCGTTTTATTGAAGTCCTAAAAAAATAGAACGTTGAACGTTGCTACGGGACGATTGACACCCGTTCACCCACCCTTCCTGTAGAGCGAACGTAACCCGTAACAGGGATGTTGCCCTCTGAACCTATCCATCGCCCGTCCGCCTGACCATTCACCCAACCGACTTGTCCATTTACCAACTTACCAACCAAACACACCGGGAGCGGTGGCTCAGTGCATCAACTGATGTCGCTGCAGTGCCTCTGACAGGGAGGTCCTAGGTTCCCACTCCCCACGGCGGCAGGAGTTTCGACACTAGCATCTGAGCTAGGTCGAATTCAGTCGCTGTCTGGAAGAGAATTCTAGCGGCCGGCTGCTCTGATCGGTAGTTTTCCGTGGTTTCTCCGACTAGCATCAAGCGAATGCTGGAGCAGTACCCTAACAAACGGGCAACGGACCGCGCGCGATCTTTCCTTCCTCTTCCTTGTATCCTCACCGCTTACACACACTTACACTAGCATGCATTACACTACCACATATTCCGTGAGAAGGGTCGGAACCTTAGAGCTTGTCCTGGCCGGGGCGGTGCCCCGCTGATGGGAGATATCTGGTTGGGGAAAACCCACTAGTCGACGGTAGGTCGGCACCGAATCTCGCCATCCAGTGGGGGAAGATCACCGCCAACTCCCGACGAAAACATGCGCTACACTTGCGGGACCAATGACTAGTTGACGCGCCCGGAATCACTAACAATCAATCAACCAAACAATCCAGCCACCCATCTATTCGCCAACCAAGACAGTCCACGCAACAATTGAGCCCTGCGCGCGCCTGCTGATGGCCCGCGCCGCTCCAGTGGAAGTGGGGCGGGAGGCGATGCGACGCGAGGCGAGGCGCGGTGCGTTACGAAAGGGGCAGCGCGCGCCCCATCCCCTCCCCTGCCTCTGCCCTACGCCGCTCTCGCCGAAATGGACCGATACGCACACAGAAAAATATCAATCAAAAGGAGGCAAATGGAATTACCGCAACGCGCTCTGAATGGAAATGAGTGGAAGCGGCCATAGCAAAATTTGAAATAAAACTATCCGCAACCTACTCTCTTAAAAAGCTACATTTGTTTAAGATGAAGGGTGAGACGATGTGTGCAGAGATACCAAGCTGTACCTTCATGTATCACTGGAAAATATGTGGGCTAAATTGTCTCCAAAAACTCTTATTTGTATAGCAATCACAGTCATTGGCAGTCAATGACATGATCAAGACAAACGATAATCGCTTATAGAAGTTTTTGTAATATCTTAAAACTCAAAAAAAGGACGTACTGCAGTGTAGAACTCATGAAACATTTTCATTGTTTGAAAATATCAAATACTGCTGCAGGTGGCATCGACTAACGTTCGCCATCATAATAAACGTGTCAAAGTGCGTTGATGCGTCTGTGAGGGGAAAAAGGAAACCAGAACAATATTATTTTCAGAATGCTTTGTTGTTAATTAATGAAGCACCTTTTTGTTAGTTGAATAACGTGATGAAAAACACGCTTTGTGGGCTGTCGGTGAGTGTTCGACCCACTGCGCCTGCCCGTCGGCGACCGCCACAATGGCCTCCCCCGCTCCGCCATGTGTGACACGAATTTGTACGAGGCCACTGCCCATCGCTGCTGCTGCTGCTCCACACTCCCATCATCTCTGTGCCCCTCCAAGCTGACATTTCACATGTCACATTCTTCCGAATCTCTTTCGTATTCTACATCCATTTTGCCTCATGTCAATCTGCATCGTTACCTACAATTTAATTTAGGACCTTCTTATTTAACTTGTTTCATATTTTGTCATTATTTATCATTTAGTCTCTTTTCCCTTCTTATCTCTTACGTCTGCTATCCTTCTTCTCAAAGCTACATATTCCTCAGCTTTTCGAACT
The DNA here is from genome assembly GCA_011170035.1 of Teleogryllus occipitalis. Classification (NCBI taxonomy): domain Eukaryota; kingdom Metazoa; phylum Arthropoda; class Insecta; order Orthoptera; family Gryllidae; genus Teleogryllus; species Teleogryllus occipitalis. The sequence goes on along the minus strand of BLKR01001888.1, from coordinate 166,008 downwards.
TCACTTTTTTTACATTTTCCTCTAGATGATTATCATCATATCTTCACTATAAATGCTTTTCAACACCCCACCCATTTTCACCCCTCCTTTCATTCAAAGCATCTTCCAGTCTGAATTCCTGAAATACTATCAATATCGCGTTATACTTTTTCTGTTTCTTATTTTTTACATTTCAACAACTCTTGCGGGTTACATATTGTCTTAGTCGTCTCCATACGCTTCAAGAAATATGGTTTATCGTCACCAAAGTTTTACAATTACTTACTTCCTTCAGAGAAAATTCATCAATAAAGGTAAAATTATTGAAGATTGTTCGGCCAATATGCAGGTATGAATTTCACCGTGTCTAAAGGAATGCCACTAGTGAATATGGACAGTAATTGTAATATCAATGTGTATTAAAGTAATTGACGGGAACGGAATGAGACAAAACTAAGTAGAACTAGAGGTGGTATAGAATGGTGCAGACTTTCTCCTAGTTAAGTTTTCTGACTTCCTTGGTGTGGACTGGCTTTAAGGTCTTGCCACCTATCGTCGCCCAAAGTACATTTTTTTGACATTTTATCAACTTTTCCCTTTCCTAATAGTTGATCCGAAATATTACTTTAAGAATATTAAAGGAGAGTAAAATCTTGTCCGGAATAGAAATTTTCGTTGAAAAAATTGAAGCCGTTTGTAAGAAAATGATTAAGCATTACTGTAAAAGCGAATTTTTAAGCAATTTTTCACAGAAATCTATTGAGTTTTCGAAAAACGTCATTTGAAATCATTTAAAGTACTGCCACTGACAAATGCAATAATGCATACAAATCGATGGAAATTGGCAAACGAACGACATGAAAGATATTTTTAAAAAATTCCATTTGTGTATTTTTTTAAAAAAGAAAGTGATACACCAAACTGAACTTGACGTCATATTTAACAGAGCAATTAGCACTATCCATGGGAAAAGTTTGAAGAAAAAAATTGGAGACTTTCTTGAGAAAATGTCGTTTTAGCGTTACTGAAAAAGCAGAAATTTGAGCACATTTTCACAGAAAACTGTTGAGTTTTCGAAAAACTTTATATGACATTATTTAAAGCGCATGTACTCATAAATAAAATAATATGAAGAAATCGCCTGCAATATAAATATTACTGACGTGAGAGACAAGTAAAAAAAATTACATATTTGAATTTTTTGAAAAATCAAAAGTATAGAGCAACATGGTGTTTATATTATCGTATAGGTTACATTTGGCATTACCCCTACCAAAATTTTAAAGCAAAAATTTAGGGCCGTTTTTGAAAAATCTTGTTTTTGTTATTTTTTTATAATTGCAAATATTTGCGCTAGTAGTGATCACAGACGGGCGGACGGGCGTTTTGCTTTCAATTAGTTTTTCGGCATCAAGGACCCACAAAACACTGATTCAGGCTACACCGTGTTAGAGGATTTTTTCTCTTAATTTAGTAACTGGTTTTATGCACTTTTTAGTTGTCAAAGCCCAGCAATGATTTTTTTCCACCGAAAATCCGCCGTTTTTCGGCGCAGCATTACAGAACTTTCTCTATACTACGTATTATTATTACTCGGTATATTTGTACGTATACGACAAAGTAAAAATAGTGGGTGCTAATAAAAAAGTATTAATGAATTGTGTTACATTTCTATTGAAATATAGTATAATTTTTTATTGTACTGTATTTGAGGCACTTGCTATACAAAGCATCTCATTCCACTTACGGACATTTCAGAAGGGGAAACATATCTCATCTAGCATTCACTGGCGCTTTGAAATGAGAGACCTATTCTCGCCTCATTTTAGGAGAAAATGAGTTAGATGTGAATGATCCTGAACTTAGAAAACATGCCATGAAAAGTGAATTCTCGCCGTGCGACGCACGCCGTGTGTTCGCTGCGATGAGCGCCTCGTTCCCCGTCGGTGAAAGGCGCCGTGGCCCAGCCTGTGGGCCGGCGTCGACCCCAGCGTCCGCGCCCGCTGGGCAGGGCGGCGATTTCCGGGCGCGCGGTGAGAGTGGTCGGGCGTCGCGGCGCCCGAATTTGCCAGGTCCCTTCCGCCCACGCTGCGAAACCTCACTTCCTCCGCGCCCGCCCCGCCCCGCCCCGCCCGTTCTCACCGAAATTGCTCCTGTGAAAGAGAGGACTTTGAAGGCGGCGACTGCGTGGGCGAAGTTGTAGGACTGCCACGCGGCTGCGCTGGGTGTACCGACCGGATTTGTGATTTAGTTTCGTGGAAACGTCGTGGCCGTGGGTAATTTTATGTTTCATGTTTTCTCATTACGTCCAAAGGTTACACCGTAGGTATGTCGTAGGGATACCCGCTTCAAGACCCAGATAGCGAATTTAGCGACGTGTTGCTTAGAAATTTCTTATTAACAATAATATATTGCTGCCTGTCGAATGTGTTATAGTTCCTATTGCCTCCTTAGGGAATTTTGTATTCGTTCAGAGTGGTTGAACTGTTCGAAAAAATACTTATTGAGTTGATTAACGTATTTCAAAGATAATATTGTGCGAATCAGAAAGTGCCGACGAACAAACGTAGATCGCTTCGAAACTTCATTGGCTTTGTGTGGTTGGATTTAATTCACAAGAAGATATATATATATATATATATATATATATATATATATATATATATATATATATAAAATCCGTGCAAAATTATAATGCAAAATTATTTGGAATAATAATCTTAATCTGAATTACTAATCTTAAGGGTTAGCTTTAAAGTGGAATTGTGATACAGGATACAAATTCTGTACGAAAGTGTACAAGGTGAATATGCTATAATACGGTAATTATGCCCTCTTGCAAATTCGTCAGATGCGTACGTTTTCCTCGCTGTGTGCATCGCGGCCGGCAAATCGTTCCAGCAGCGCCGATGTCGCGCATAGGGGCGCGCGGGGCGGCGGCGGCGGCGGCGGCCCCTCCTACGAGTGGACGCGTCGTGACGCGTGAGAGCGTCCGGCCCCTCGCCGTCCACAAGGTGTCACGCGGCGCCTTGCCCCGCCCCCCCCCCCCCCCCCCCCCCCCCCCCCTGCCCCGCCCCGCCCCGCCCCGCCTCGTCTTGTCTCGTCGCGTCACGGCGCCTATTAGCAATTGAGCCGCAATCTGCGCGGGGGTCGCGTCGTGTGGATCTGCGTCGTCACTCCTCGCCTTACGGCGCAATTAAGAAGAAGACCTCATAATTTGAGAGAGGGAAAAATAAAATACAAAGAGAAAACAACTTCACTAAAGGACAAAAAACTTAAAATAAGGACTTGGATGTCAACTTTATATCTTTTAATGGGCGACAGATTATGATCTTTATTCGTGATTAAAACCGACTTGGAGTTTGAATACTCACTTTCCCCTCTGTAATGCAACCGTGTCGCGCGCATGAACTCCCAGCCCCTAAATACTTACGTAACTCTTGCAACAACACCCTCCCCATTTACATGGAGTAACAATAAATTATATCACTGTAAAAGCAATTTGTATTAATTTTGTGTTGAATATTAAAATTTATGTTAATTAAAGGCAGAATTAGTTGGCGACGTCCACTACAACTAACAATAAAATTGAGGAAGATTTTTGAGTGAAGGGGAGACGCATCGATGAGAGAATTGCTGACAGGCAGTTCACACGCCGTCAAGAATAACACATGGGCGAGAGTCTACTGTACCAATTTAATTGCTATCTAGAATATTCAGTACATCAATTTTGAATGTTTTGAATGTCATTCAAGAGATTCAATCAATTTAATTATTGATGAAAAAGAATTTCCATTTATTTTTAGAATTTATACAAAAGAACGTGAGTTTATTAATATTTAAAAAAATAATTAGTTAATATTTTAACGTGTTAGTGTAAGTCTACTAAAAAAGGAATTATTTCCGTAAATGTTGAAAAATTAAATAAATAAATATCAGCGTAACGAAATCCTAAATTAACACTCCCTACCGCTATGTAACTCAGGAAACGCTACCTCAAACCCCCTCCTCCATCTTAAAGGTCATAATTTATGGACACCCTTTTATGCTATGCCGAGATCCTGGACAAATGATACCTTTGATGAACCAAGGCCTTAAGATATAATATATCCTTTATCACAATCGTTTTCACCTCTTTCTAGTCATCTTTCACTTTTCTAGTCATCTTCACTGTCACTTTGCTCCCTCTTCCCCGATCACGGTCTCCACGACAGCCATCGCCGCCTCTCTGCCCGCGCAGTGCAGGCAACCTGCACTCTCTCTCTGATCAGCGCAACTGTTAGTGGCCTTGCTTCCTTTCCCGTCAAATTTCTCTTTCCTTCTTCCATTCTTTTATTTCTTTATTTCCTTCTTCCTTTCTTTTAGCGTTTGAGGCTTCCGAGGGCGCTCGCGGCGCGCCATGCCACGATCTGCTTTGGCTTCGTTACTTTCCACTGGCGCTGCGACGCCCTTATCGCGGCCTGTCCGGGGCCTCCCTGCGGACGCGGCGCACCCGTCCCGGCGGCGTCCTTGGCCGGCGTTATCTGCGTTTTCTCTACCTGCGCGACCTGCTTGTCCTCGAGCAAGCAATGTTGACAGCTGTGCAATGTACCATCGCCAATGACACCCTTCAAATAATACTGCGTTACTTATTTAGAGCTGCTTTGCTGGTGAAGTGCCTGGCGGGTTTACCACTTAAAGGCAGATGAATACGTTTCATGTGATTAGTGCATAATGAATCGAAAAGAGATATGATACCCCGCAACGCATTGACACACGCATATTATATAGACGTACGCATTACGTCGGATCGAAACCGAGAAAGTTCTAATTCCTGCAAACCTGTTACCGATCAGCATGCGCCATGTGTGAAAGGCACGTTTCTAGTCATACGGCACATTTTCATCAAAATGAAGATCATTTCAAGATCCTGATCAATTGATATTCTGAAGTCGGTTGTAAACGTCGTTCGTATTTCTCAGAGTGAATTCCGTGTCTGGAATTGTCTAGAGCCAAGCCCTTCTTTAACATTGGTCTTCCCATCGAAATTGAAATACACCAGATACGAAGGAGCATTTAATATCCGTTCGATCGAGGGTGACGCTTCAGAGAGCATATAGTCATTGTCTTTACCTGCTCTTGTTCCTTATCCGCCGAGCCTCCGCTGTCGCCGGAGTGTTTGTGCCATTTAAGTCATTTGTTTCGAATCCAGGGCCGTATTTCAGAACCTGTTCTAAAATCTTTCAGGTTCTTCTCTAATTCTCTGATGGCAATTTGTTCATTAGAAATACTCATGTTTTACACAAGACGACACTAGAGGCTGAAAGAGGTTTTCTTTCGAAATAATGATAACTATTTGAAGTAATTGAATTCTTTGTTTTACGAAGACCATCACTATTTATCCAAATCCTGCAACGTACTTTTTACGACAAATGTAATGATTTGAACCTTCTGTCGAAAATATTTACTATCTCGAACTCGATTATTTGTCTGATGAACCGGTGGAAAGCTGACAGTGCCTGAATTTCAATAGTTCTATGTCCATGGAAATATGTTCTATAATAGTGCGGAAAAAATAGAATTATAGGTGCCCAATTGGCATTCGAATCATGAGAATTCAGAAGGTAGCTTTCTTTTTAAATTTGCTCCGTTGCTGACCTTGCTCGAATTTTATACCCATGGCATGGAAGCATATATTTCCACCAACTGCTGTCTTCTTAGTCAAATTATCATCTCCTTTTGTCGCTGTCCTTTCCACGCGCCACCCACCCTCCTCCTGCTCACGTTGTCGGCCTCCGTCTTCACCTCGACCGTGCTGGCGGTTAGCGATTGCCCGCATCCGTCTCCAATTTGTCTCGCGCCGTCTAAGCCTCCGCCTCCGCCAGCGCAAAGAAGCGACCGCGCAGCTGCGCCCGATTAGCAGGTGCTTAGCGCCCGCCGGCCCCGCTCACCCCCGATCCAATCCCTCGTTCACGCTTCTCCAGTCGCACGCGCAGTCGCTCTGCTACTCTAGCGTTTGTTCACTTCCATTTTCTATTTCGTCGCCCCCACAAGAACAAATGTCCGTCTCTCGCGACATCAATTTAAAATGTTTGTTGGACATGGACTTGCACACGTTTGTTCCACTACGTAAATCTAAACTCAACATTTGTTTTCACCGAGAACGTTTATTGCAGGTGGCAACTTCCCACGCAAATACTGCATGAATTCCGAGTGACGCAGTCGTTATTTGTTTCGCTAAGCGGTAAGAGATGTGTTCATATTTGCGAGTAAAATCTTAGGCACCTGAGAGATTGCACATGCGAATGGCCGCGTTAGACTTTTTAACCTCTGAATCATTAAGCGAAAGTAGCATAGGATGATTGCACTGACCGGGAGCGGTGGCTCAGTGCATCTGCTGATGTCACTGCAGTGCCTCTGAACCGGGAGGTCCTAGGTTCGAGTCCCGACGACGGCAGGATTTTCGACACTAGCTTTTCAGCTAGATCGAATTCAGTCGCTGTCTGGAGGAGAATTTTAGCGGTCGACTGCTCTGATCGGTAGTTTTCCGTGGTTTCTCCGATCAACACCAGGTGAATGCCGGAGCAGTACCCTAACAAACGGGTCACGGACCACACGTAATATTTCCTTATAGATTATTGTGTTCCTAATAGATTATTGTGTTCTTGCATTAATTGCTTATACGAGTAAATATAACAAATGCATGAATTAGCTTCGTCCTTGCCATTTCGAAGCAACTGCCAACATCTGGGTACTTTCTCAGTCGCAATGAAGCAGAATCGCCGTGTGATCCCGGATGTGTCGCACAGCCCTAGCTTTATGACGGATCTTGTGCCACGCACACTAGAACTTCGCGATCCATGTAGTTTTGAAACTTTGAATACATGAACTGCCTGCTCAGAAACTACTTATTTCAGTTACTGAACGACTTAGTGAATGATTGTTATTTTTACTGTTATGTTATTAAAAGAAATAGAGAAGGAAATCTACTTTTACTTCTAACCTACATTGTAAAATATGAGGCTGCGACGTGGTTGGTCTGCTCATTTGTTGCGAGGATCTTGCGAAAACACTGCCTCAGCGACTGGATATGTTGTAGATGTCAGCCGTATGGAATGGGCTGTCGACGAGCCTTGATCAAACCCTGTGCAGAAGCGAATCCGAGAAAGTGTTCCACTTTGAAGGCGAATTTATTTTTTTAGTTTACGTGTTTTCTGAGAAAAGAGAGACCGTTTTAGATTTATAGCTACATATTTCGTGAAGGGGAAAGGTTTTACTTTTCTGCCTTACAACAGCAATATTTATTTGACATTATATTAATTTTCTTAACAATATGTATGAGAGGAGAATAAAACTGTCAAAATATTATTAGTAAAAAATAATTGTGCGAACATTCCGTACTTTTTAATCATGTTGAAAATGAAAATACATGCAAGCTATTCAAACGTTTCTGATAACCGTATTTACAGAATTACTCTCCAGAAATATAATAGAACGTTCAGAAAGGTCTCCTCTTGTGAATTACGTCATGAGATACATAACTCGACTGGGATTTAAGGACGAACAATTTTCGAATTCTTATGCACGAAGGTATCATGTGTTGCCGGTTGCTCGCCCGCCTACTGTTTTCCCTTTTTTATAATCTGCGAATTATTAATTTTTCGCATAACTTTGATGCTGGCCTCTCGAGCAATAGCACGAATGTTTCCACACAGTCACCTTTCTTTAGCGAATTGTGTGTAGAGGGGATAATAATAATAATAATAATAATAATAATAATAATAATAATAATAATAATAATAATAATAATAATAATAATAATAATAATAATAATAATAATAAAAATAATCGTGATTAATATCGAGTTTATGTTCAGGAATATGTTGGCCTTCTCGAGAAGGTGTGTAATACTTGTACTTCTAGGCGGAAGATTGACGCCCAAGAAAAACAAACATATATAGATCACTTACTCTCATTGATACTATCCAAAATGTATCATTACTTTTGTCGCTGATTGTAAATTAATTTGAAAATGACACGTTGGTCGGCTTGTAAATAAAATTAATAATTTCCAATTCGCAAAAACGTATTTTGTTATTCACATGAATAGAAAAGAACATGAATTCATTTTTTGCAGCGTTTTCCTCGAAACTTTTCCAAAAGAGACTGTTAGAGTTAGAAGTATGTTAGAGGTTTGAGCAACTTTTTTTGTGAATATTGTATTCGTTAAAATAATATACTGATTCGTAATCGATTCTTATTAGTCATCAAATAATCAGCCTTTCCAGATCGAATGCTCATTGACAACATACTACAGACTCAAATATGGTCCAGTTGGTGGAGATGTGGGAAATTTTCACTGACGAAATAGTTGTACGAAGGTGTTGTAAGCATTCGCCAAGATATAATTCTTCAGAAGCGACATATCAGGAGTAATTAACGTGTTTTTTAAAAAGTAGAGGTCAGATAGAATCTGTGGAGAGGACCATTTTATCAGTATTTATCAAATTTGAAGAGAAATTTTCAGAGCACTCAATTGTATTATGTTTATAATTCCGTCATTCACTTGCAAAAAATACAATACGATACGCTGATAAGAAAAAATACTGTAAGGCTCTTGAACCTCGCTCAACAACTTTTTAAACATTGGTGTCTTTCAAAGTCAAAATTAACCCTTACAATGTACTTACGTGATATTGGAATTATTCTGTTTATTTTGGGTTTCGAAGCACGCACAGGAGCTATGTACGTATATGTTGTTCCGATTCACTTGCCGACAAAGTTTGTTGGAGGAGTCTGTACTTTCCTCGAAATTCTTTATTGTTCATTACAACATTCAGTTCCTTTTCCAGTATTTCAGAGACATCCTAGATTTGTTTCGGTCAGTTACCTTCACTGTTTACATTTTTTCTCCAGTTATCCATCCAGCCAAGTTCTCCACTTAAAAGTGGCATTGTGTCCTCTCTTGCGCTGTTTGTTTTTTCCTATTCCAGTCGTATCATTTTCTGCTCCTTACTGGTTACGTCATTTGCTTTCTTTTCATTTCGATATTTTCTCTGTGTCAGATGGCCTGTATTCCTCCTGCTCTCCCACATTTTTCTTTCTGATTCTCTCTTGCTCTCCCAGCTTCTCACCCACCCCCCGTGTGCGCAAATGCTCAGCAGGAGGCAGCCCTTGCCTCGCATGCCGTGCGCCTTGCCCCCGCCCCCGCCCACGCGTCGCCTCGGCCTCGGCGGCGGCGCCGGCGGCAGCGCGTCGTCGGAGCCATCGTTCGGCGTCTCCCTTTCGCCCTCCGGCGCAGCGCGGCGCGGCGCGGCGCGGGATGGACCTCTCGCGAGCTGTTGCCAGGCGGCGGCGGCGGCTTCGGCGTTTCAGGCCAGGGTCGCCTCCGCGCTGCGCTGCTCTGCGCTCGGTACACATTGCGCGCCTTCGCCCGCCATCGCCACCGACCTCCGGCACCGGCAACCGCCTCCGCTACACGCATCAGCACTTGGACTACCGCGCCCCCTCCCCCTGGCTGTTCTATCCTCTCCGTCGCTGGCCGCACCTCCCGCTCTTTTTGTGTCTTTGCCCCTCTTCTTATTCCGCTTCTTTCTTCTCACCCTCGTCCTTCATCTCCTCCTCCATCTTCGGTTTATTTCGCTCCCACCTTTTCATTTCTTCCTGCTTTTTCCTCCTCCTCGCACTTCACTTCTTTCCCTTCCTTTTCATGCTTTTGCCTAGCATCCCTCCTCTTTCACTGTCTCCTTGCCTCGCGAAGAAGGGAACGCAAACTGGTAGGCAAGTTTGGGCTTGAACATTCTGCAGAAAGTGATGTTTGGGCATTGTTCTTTTTTCTTTAAATCCTTGTGGTTATATCTACAGATTTTTTTTCAACCACCAGCACTTGCGCTTACTAAAAAAAGTAAATGAGGCGTGATTAGAGGTTTCAAATATCGAACTACATGAAGTGTTGAAAAGTACTGAAGTATCAGTATTGTAAAGACACATAATATTAAATGATGATAAAGCTTTCTGAGAATGTATTAGTATGGTACATTCACAATATTCTCGAGGTGTGCACACAATATTCCACATTACAAATATCGCTGGCATATGCTCTAAACATTTACTTGCAGTTTATTAATCATTTTAAATGTTAGTGGCATATGTAAGCAGGAGAACGTACGGAAAGAGGAGAAAGTTACGGAAAGACTAAATAGATTTCTGAAAAGATTGACTTCAGCTAAAATAGTACACGGAAATTGAATGGAAATTACACATCAGGAAGAAGTGATTAGGAATTGGGTTATTAGGAAGTAGGTAATAGGAGCGTTCTTGACGTTGAAAATGTGTACTTGCTGAGTTGTCATATCTGGTTCTAGATATTAGATATTATTACCAGTAAAAATATTTCTGCGAAAGAATAAGCTGAATTATTTCAGGTAGAAATGTTTGCTTGTGCTAAAACTTTGGTGAGGGAGTCGTATTATTTGACAATTATTGCGAGTTCATTTCTCACTCAAATGATATCGGAAAACGCTTTGTAATGATCGCAAAGTGTGAGGCGAGGCGTGTATATATTGAAGCGCATTCCACTGTGAGTATAGTAGACAACTCATTAGTCAACCTGAGTCGCCATTGACAAGTTTCGACAGAATATTTTTCCGATGTACACTTCATCAGGTCAATTTTTAATTAATTAAATTGAATTAAACGAATTTACTTAACTTTTCAGTTTGAACTGCGCAACCTTATCAGCTGGATTATTGACTATTCGTGAACCTTATATTTGGGTTTATGTCTGCTTATGAATTTGTAATGATATTCAAAAGGATTGGAAAACATTCCTCAATATATAAATCGAACAAAATTGTAGGTCCTTAGAGTCAAGAAGCATCCGTGTCTGTTTTATGTCGGCCAAAGAAGGTCCGTAATATTTATCGTTGAAATCGTTGAAACAGTCACTATTTTGCCAAATTTGCTACATGTAGGTCATCTTCACTCCCTAGTCTGCGGGAAAATGTTTGAATGCTACTTCCTTAATGAAGAGTAAGCCACGGAGCGCTAGACTCCGTGAATGAAAGTTGTACAAGTTAGTGTTCTGTATTCCTATCGCAAACAATATTTTATTTATACAAACTAAAATGACAAAGGAAAATGAAAAGGTATTTTAAAATATTAATAGATAATAAATGAGGTCAAAAATTGGGGACATCTTCGTAAGTATGTTCGGCAATGAATTCGCGAATATATATATTTACGGATATATATGAAGAAAAGGTTCCTTAATATGTTCCTGTATATTTCAAATGCCTTGACACCAAATATTATCTTATATTTAGGTTCAGAAATGAAATGGCCACCTTTTCGAAGTACAATTATTTCGAAATGTATTTTGTATGATTTGATTAATCTTATTTATAAATGTAGCAATTTAATGTTTTCTAGATTGTTTGTGGCTGTCTTACCTCTGAGTTTCCGCGACCCACTTCCTTTCTTTACAATTTCTCGACAATTCAGGACATTAAATGGTCTAAAATTTTCTTTACAATTCACGACGTTAAATGACGATAGGCGAGATATACATATAACTTTATGTTGATAATATATGTACCGATTTGTCGGTTCTTAATCTATATACGAAGATAAGAAATTATGATGCATGGGTGACAACATCAAGGACATTTACAAGACACGACCTCAGATGTTAACACGTCAGCGATAAGACTGTTATGAATTTTGAACTGGTATTGTACTTACGCAGCAATTGCTATCGCAGTCACGACGCACAAACATCAACTATTTAAAAGTAATTGAAGTATGTTATAACTTGTAATCATGCACAGCGGTCACAGTACAACGCTTAATTGTGTGAGGACTTGCTTTTTATCGCCTTCAAGAAGCTTACAAAAACCCTGAGCAAATAATGATTGCGCCCGAAGTATTGGTGAAGGGCAGCAATTTCCATCCTTTGCAGCCTCAAGGAATGGTCAGGAGTTTCACAGAATTAGAGATGCTTTACGTACTTCAGATGGAAAGGTAAAACAGGCCGACGTGGGTAGCCAGGGCTAGATTGAGTGAACGTAGATTGCGGATATATCAACTGACGTCATTAGTCCCATGAGCGTAGTGCGTGTTGCATCCCGTGAGGGGCAGTGTTCCTCCCCCGATGAATCAGGAGACTGGCAGCCGACCTACTCGTGTTTGGGGGATTGTTCTCCAGGTATCTCTCAGGGTGGCTTCGCCAGAGCTGGGACAAGCTCGACTGGTCTGTCACCATGTGTGGTAATTTAGTGCATGCAAGTATAGGTGTAAGGAGAGAGGACGAGACAACGGTGAGGATGGATCGCGCACTCCGTAGGCTCTGTAATTTTTGTTAAGGCATTCGCTTGATGTCACTGGGAGACACCGCGGAACGCTACCGATCAGAGCAGCCGGCCCCCTAGAATTCTCGTCCAGTTAATGATTGAATTTGACCTAGCTATGTAGCTAATGTCGGACTCGAACCATCCGTTCCAACTCGTTCAGCGACGCTCCAGAGGCAACAAAAATGCCAGTGAGCGCTCCTAGGTGGCGAAGCAGTTAGAGCGTGTGCCACTTCAGAGCCTCGAACTGCGGAGGATTGGATTGTAATGACTCCGCATGTGAGCGTTCTTTCTGCGGTTTCGTGTGTGTTTCGCGGAGAACCGTGCGCTGATCGCCAACCAGATTTCTTGGACCGAGGAACAGCCGCACAGGGCTGGCTAGAAAATATGGTTGAGACCAGGAAAACCGCTAATCATCTAATCATCGAGCAATCACGACGAATATCGCCCATTGGGCGCAGACCCGTCTGTCAGCCCGCCTTCACGCATGGTCAACAGGCCGGGCCGTTGTTGGGCGCGCGGACCGACAAATGCGGAAGATAGATGCGGCGCCGCGCTCCATTCAAAAGGCCCCCCCTACCCCCACCCGGGCGCAGCTTCACTGTTCCTAACAGCCGAACAATGGCGGCCACGCGGAGTGCGACCGGCGTTTGCATGTTAAGGGCGCCCGCACAGCGCCCGACCGGCGTGGCGGGAGGAGGACGCGCGGAGCCGGAATCAGGCGGCGATATTTCAGCCCGGGCTGGAAATAGAGACTAAGAGGAAGGAGAGAAAATGAACGGGGACAAACAAACCCGGGAAGGAAAATAGGTGCGAGCCCTTGCGCGTTTGCACTTTTGTTATTCAGCTTGGGAGTTCACATTTAAAATGTAATAGAGTGTACCAAAGTCGTTAGTACACTTCTACACCACTGGTAAAAGAAATAATAAACTCGCGTTCGTCTACGTCAACATATTGTTGTCTTTTTATAAAGACAATGTCACAAATAGGTCCTTTCCATTCTGTATACCTTCCCATTCGTTCCGCCCTGGGTACGTTTATGCATGGGTGAATTGTTAAAAAAAAAAAGTAAAGAAAGAAGGTTTCCCTATCGACAGGCATTCGTCAACATGACGCGTGTTTACGTTTGTTAAATTATAGGAAATGCGAAAGTGCGTCATTAGCATACAGATGTTTCCTGACAGCTCCACCCTGTCCTCCTGTGATCTGCCATTAACTTCCAATCGTGAATTATCTCCCTTGTTTCTCATTGTCTTAGGTTGTTGTTTTTTTCGTAAAATTTATTAATTATAGTAAATTTCAGTTTTTGTGTGATACGATAAACCATACCCTTCGAATTAATTCGAAGAGAAATGTATAAATGCAAGTACATGTATGATAGGGACTCGAATTTCTTGGTAGCAATATAAACGTAATTCATTATGTAAAGTAACGCAATCCATATATTTTATATCTGCCAACACCATTCCAAACTTAACTGTCTGGGTATCGGATAGCCAATTGTCGTTTTTTGCTATTATTAAAGAGATTACCGTAATTGCCATTTAAGGAAACGTATCGACGATCAGTTCTCCCTCACTTAGAGACAATTATGAACGATACGCTCACGTACATCATTTACGAATTCAAATAACGTCCCTGAATTGCTTAAATCTCAGATTTTTGGGGTCCCTCAAAAGTAATGATTATTAGACGCTACCACTCAGTACTGAAAGTTTTCTGGTTATGTTTATTTTCATGGTTGCTATTTAACGCTACCCGGTGTTTTATTTTCACCATTAAAATGCGTTCCAAGTACTTACACTAAATTCTACCACAGGACTGATGAACAGTTTCGTGCATACTGCAATGAAGCAACACGAAATTTCACAGACGGAAATCGGAGGCTTGACACAAACATCGATTTAAAGTTCAAAATAGTAATTTTTATACTTTTTGAAAAATAATGGAAAAAACAGATGCTTGAAATTTAAAATCCGATTATTTGAAATGCATAATTGTGTTCAGTCATGAGTAGTGGGAAGACGACCCAATGGCGAAAGTTCCGCAGCCCAAATCTGGACGGGGTTGCTGAAGGTCCCTGGTTCGACACGCGCGTGGAAATACGATGTCCCGATGATAGACGTGGTTAGAAGTGATCTTGAGTCTGGGGGTAGATGGTAGAGTGAAAGACTGATGAACCCGCCCCCTCGTTCGCCACGAATTCCGCATGAGGCTCTTAACCGATATTTTAATCGCAAAGGGAGGCAGCGACGCACTGGCTGTTTCACTACGCGTCGTCCCTTCTGTTGGTTCACACTTTGCCCCTCGCCCAACACTATCTCCATTTAAGCTGATGTAACCCTAAAATACTCTTTGCTCTGAGTCTTTCCGGTTTTTTTGTTCCCCTGCACAAATGAAGTGAATGGCGTCGTGTTTGGGCGTGTGCGCGCGGCACGCAGGCGCAGGCGCAGCAGCGTGGCAGCGTCTGGCAGGGCGGTCGCGCACGCGCGTCTTTGCTTTTCACGCTCTATTTTTCTAGTTTTTCATTTTTCTTGCGTGTTTCTGTCTTTCCTTTTTTGAACTGTGTGACTTGTAAAGCTAATTGCGTAACGAAATTTGCGTGGTCAGACGAAAGAGCAGGCCTCCTGGCCTCAGTCTCGCCACGGAAAATAAGGCTTTCATTCATTCATAACGCTGTGATCCGCCAAAAAAGTTATCAAATGGAAACTAGTTAAAAAGATAGTGAGTTGAATACGGGTGAACAACACTGAAATGACGAATATTGTTCTTTTATTTTGTCATTTTTCTTTCACTCTTTATTTTTTCCTGTTTTTTCATTTTTCTTTCTCGCACTTACTAACGTAAGAAGAGGTAGTATTGCAATCGTGCGCCGGAAAACGGCGAATTTTCGACACAAAAAGTCTTATTTCCGGGCCCTGGTACCAAAAAAGTTAATAAATTCAGTTGCTATGGAAATAATCCTCGAACACGTGGTTAGCGAGAATTCATGTTTTGTGCGTCCTTTATACCGAAATATCAATTGACGGCAAAACGTTTGTCCGTCTGTGCACAACGCTTAAACTATTGAGCTGATTTTCTCCAAAATTGATATTCCTCAATTGTTCTGGCTGATATCGCAGCCCCTGGAATTTGAAACCGATATTTTAAATTTTGGAGGTACTTTACATGAACCCCTTCGGACATTTTCAAAATTTTCAAAATATTGCTCCAAATTGTTTTATTGAATTGTGTTGTTGAATAGTGCGAGGGACGTTTAAAAGAAAAAATAGAGATTTTTGCTTCAGACAAAGTCTGTTGTACAAAATTGTCTCTTTAAAAATGTCATGTACCATTAAAAAAACTAGTAGTTTTTGCGTAATTTGCACTTGAAATTTACTCACTTTTTTTTCTCTAAAAAGAACCGCACCAATTTTTTTTCTTTCATTTTCTCCACATATATAATAAGGGACGTTAAAAAATATGGTGCTAGTCTAATTTTCGGTTATTCCTCTTTTTTTTCGAAATTTGCGACAAAAATATTCAAAACTACTAAACTAAAGATGGAGATTTTTTGGCTCAAAGTCTGTTGTACAGAATTAGCTCTTTAAAAAAGGTCATGTACAATTTTTTGTAAAAGTAGTTTCCGCGTAATTTCTATTTGAAATTAATGAAACATATGTAAGCGTCCCGTCGTACATATCGATAACATTGTAATATTGCGTGAAAGTATGTGGTGTTGTAGCACCTAGTTGTTTTTTTTATCTTCGATGTAGTAATTGTAATACTACAGTTCACCGAAGGAAATGACGACATGGAATGTTTAAAAAGATCCTTGAGCGAGTTGATTCCCATATACAACGTAATTGTGTGTATTCTCTGTTAGTTGCCAATTTGCGGTTAACACACGGCGATCATGCATAGTATCGCTTTTATAATTGTATTTTCACACGTCTGATATCAGACAAAAGTTCTAGAGTTTCCTGATGATAGTGCAGAGTTCGAGGATATATTATTGTAGTAGTTGGTTGCGTTGCGCACTGCAAATGTCAGATAAGCGCCCCCAGAATACTCGAAGGATACTTGGAAGTAAATTCGCTTGGAGAAGTATATTTACGTTCATTTACTTTTTTATAATTAATATTGAAATTTGCACGAAAGTGCATAAAAATATAATTAAAGTTCTTCGCTATATTCTGTCATTGTTTTAGTCCTTTTCTTGCATCTTTGAATATATCGTTCACACTGTTCACCACACAGGGAGCATACGCCATCTTCTTTCACCTCGCGGTGATGAAACTGATGAGTCGCCAGTCTTGTGATCACATGTCTCAATTCGTGATTTGTTTCCGTCCCTTTTCTTTCCATCATGGCATCTGTTGAGTAGAATTCAAGTCATATTTCTCTTCTCTTCCTTATTCTTTCTTCTAGCACTTGTGGACTTTGCATGGTGGATGGTAGTAGTAATTGACATCTTAAGACCTCTATGTAGAATGGTTCTCTAGTCAGTTCATATACTAATCTTGATTGTGTGTTCTTTGGAAGACACAGGACTCTCTTCATACTATCTTGCCTTGGTTTTCTCTATGGACCTCAGATCAGCCATTGAGAGTTTTTCCCATATTAATTGTATTCCGTATGTTATGATTGGGCTAATGACTGCATGAAATATTTTGGTTGCTGATTCTAGTGACAGTTTGTGGATTCATTTACTTTTTGAAAACCAAAAACTGTGTGTCTTGTAATTTTTGGCATGTTTCCTAACACCTCAATTACGCACTTAGTAATTGTTTGAAACCCTTTTTATAAATAGTACTCAATGTATTTTTGTATACTTTGTTTTACTTGAGTCAACTTAGAGCATACAAATACATTACAGCGACCCTCTTGAAGTGCAATGCCTATTTCTCCAAATGACACATTACACATTTCTCCAAATTACACATTGGCTAACTCGTAATGTTAGAATCAAAATGTCTTTCTGCACATTGTTCAGATGAAAGGTACGCTAACAGCACAGATATTATGAGAAATAAGCACATGTTTATGAAAGAGCAAATTACCAGTTCCAAACATTTCCGAGGTAGACTCCCAACTCCAACGACCATTCGAACGGAGGAAATGCCCTATATTTCATTTCTTGCAATTTCGCTTGCTTACAGAAGAGTATTTATCTTAAAAGTGGCTAAAAAGCTAAAAATAAATTGCATGCTCCTTAGTTATTACGCACTCGCGTTACCGCGCTCATGAATAATCAGTTGACTTGTACATAATCGTACTTTAGTAGGATGCAAAGTTGTATGGTATCCGATGATGTTTTTAACAATTTGACTTACTTTCCACGTGATTAATGGTTTCATATTGACACCGGTTCTCTATTCTCATTCGAATGTAATAGTCAATTTTATGTAGTGTAGAAAGCCTTATTATAATGGGCTGGCGGCGACCGCTTCGCCGGGGCGACCGCTGAGGGGGCGGGTGGGTGGGTGCGATCGCTGAGGGCTTGCGAGGCGCGGGGGAGGAATGCTGCCCGCGAGCGCGTATCTGGACCGCGCGCACGAACTGCGTCGCGAAGGGAAACAGCGAGGAAGACGAAGTCGAACGAAGAAACCGTTTCCCCCAAAATAGCATTTCAATTTTTATATGATGTACGCGTATATTGTCAGCGCTATATTAGACGATTATCGTATTCAAGGCGTCATTGTATTTCATTTAACCTAAATACGGCATTATATCTTGTTCCATTCTGACGACAATTTCCCTTTCTGTCGCGGGACTTCTTTCTTTCATCTCACTGACGTTCCCTTGTGACAAGTTTTTGCCAAACCTTCGGAAGTTTATTCTTCTTAAGTGACCGTATCAGAGTAATCGTTTTTTCCTGAACATCATTTAGTCATCCATTTTTATTAATTTTTAATTGACCACGTTCTTATTTCTTAAAGTAAAGTCACAATATTCTTTTTAACTTTTTTATTCTTACGTAATAACTGAGGATTTCCTTTCATCTCTTTCTGTTACTCCATGTGGCAATTATGGTGTTCTTAAACTTTTTTTTCTGTCCTGCCTTCTCATCTTTCTCTCTATTGAGATATGCTTTTTACAGAAATTACATGGCCTTTTATCAGTGACAACCGCATTCTACTTGTAATTGGGAATTAATATACTGATGTCTTCCAAGAAGCGATTCAACTTTAATTTTCTGCAAGTTTGTGTTTCTCTCATTCCCGTGTAATTGGATTGTTCAGTCTTATTTGTTGAGTAATTGTATAATTACATGCACGATTCTTATTATATATTATTCATTCTTTATGGAAGACAATGACCATATGTCGATTCTCTTCTAACTAAAACTTAACTTGATCTTTTGATGTCACTCACGTGTAAAGTGATGGAAAGCGATATTTTTTGCATTACTGCAGAATATTGTAACAGTCATTGTAATCGAGCTCGAAAGAACAGGCAATGTTCCGAGATAGATCAGGACGGAAATCCGCTCATTACGACAGCGGATGGCACGCAGAGCGAAAATGGCGAAGTGGCGCGGACGAGAATTTAAATGGCTGTTTGCCAGTTCATTTGATGAAGCAAACGCAAGATGCATGAGAGAAAGAACATTTTCGTTAAAAATAAAGGATACGTCTTTTGTCATCTATTAAATATGCCGAAACATTTGAACATCCCATGCGTCATATTCATGCTATTTACAAACAATTTATTTTAATTTATCGCAATTAATTAATTTCCAATGTACTACTTGCATATCCGTATAAATAAATTGTATTTCCTGCAATTCTCCAAATGCTTATATGCAAATGATTATATGCTGTTTGAATTGAATACGAATTTAATATTTAGTTATGTAATACGAATATGAATATTTTGCATGAATGGTGCTTATTCTACGTAAAAGTAAAAGTGTTGAATTGTTTTCCAGGAGAAGGGTATAGCATGAAGAAACAATTCGCAACCTTATTCTTCAAACTCTGGTATCGTGAAAAACTATTCGATTATCTATTCAAATTATCCAGAAAGCCAGTTGACGCGTCCTTTCAGTTAGTTTTTATGGCTTTAATGCGCCGAAGGGTTTTTTCCGAACATGTATTTTTCTGACGTGAAAACTAGTATGTCCTTGGTTATTGTAGTCGTAGGAAAATTCAAGTTTATTTTTCTTCACGCTGTTGGTTGAATTAGGAAATTTATGGTAGATGCATACTTAGTAAAAAAATTAAGTTTCATGGCAAATGTTTAGGATTTCATTTTATTATCACACTAAAGTCCAGAACATGGTCCTCGTGTGATTCCACGAATCCGCAAACCCAAATCCCATGTAAGAGGTTCATATTTTGATGGTGGGATGCAATGTTAAGACAAACCCAAACGAGTGGTGAAAATGGATCGTCATCAAGTGCATTTCATTTCATTTCATTTCGTTCATCTGTATCCTTCATGTCATTTGTACTGTATAATTCGAGTAATGTATCATTAAAATGATCATTCATTAAGGGAAGCCTATTACACATCCCCATGAACGTTCCCTCACATATATTACTTATAACAGGATAGAAAACACGGCGAGTAAAGGAAACGCATGACGCATAGGTAACGCCCGAGGGGCTTTGAATCTCGGTCCCAAGCGTGGTGAAAATAGGTGGGTGGTCTCTTGCGCATCGAATCAGACTTCAGCCAATGAGCTTTAGGCACCAGTTTGCATCACACTATTAGCGGGAATTTTAAATGCCAAAATTATCATGTTACAGGTCGTTGAAGCAGAGATATGAATCACTATTTTATATTGCATCTTTTATTTTAGTTGCACCTTCCTGTTATTTTCCGTCGAAAATTGTCACTTTATGCCTCTTATAAAATGTTTCTTAACACCTCCCGATCTCCATGCCACATGTCTGGCAACGTCTGCTCTGTCTTTTCCAACGAAGTGCCCGTGTCGTGGTCACATGGTTCGTTCGTATCGCAAACTGCACTCCAGGGCCCCAGGCGAAGAGAGCGGTCGCCGGAGGGCGTGGCGCGGGGGCGTGGGGCTAACGCGACGCGCAGCTGTCTCCAGCGACCCTCGAAGGCGAAGGCCTCGCTCTGCACCCCCAAGCCGCCGCTATCTGTTTCAGCGGAGTTACGGCGAACTCTGGTGAATGCCGGTGGTGATTAAGCTTAAACTGAAGGATCTCAGTGGTAAATCGGTCCTGATTTCTGGATGGTCGAGACATTGTTAGGCTTTAATGCTGTTTTCTCGTTTTTACTCGTGCTCCGAACGATCAACAAGAGTTCTCTAGCCTGGGAAGCCAAAGGGAATTTCTCTACACAAGAAATGTTAGAACCGTCGCTGAGCGGAAAATAATTATAACTTTTTCAAATATTGGCGTTTTTGGACGTCTTCTGCAATTTTTCCTTAAACAGACTTTTATGCGATCTCAAAATCCGAACTGATGGATCATATAGTATTGATTGACTACTACTAAATTTTACAAACTATAGTGAAATGCAACGCGTCAGGAAAGACACTCCGCAGTGTGAGTGCTTGAAACAAAAATTATGTTGGTAGAACGAGCTGCAGCTTGTAACAAAAGAAAACATAAACACCGCACTCAACACAGTCATAACAATGCTGGAATTGTTGTCGCCTTTACTTGTTTCCCAGCGATCTGTTTGCTGTGCAATTTTTAATGGGAGACCCTTACTCGGCCCAGTGCGCAGAGGCTTTCCTGGCGCAATGTATGTGTGAACTATATCGCCATACGTAATATACAATTTAAATTGGGTTAATATATCGCAAGTTAGTAGTTCTTTAATCAATACCTTCGGAGTGCTCAAAGCTCTAATCTGATATCAAACTGCCCTCTAAATATTGAACTTACCAATGTAGTGGTCTACTTCGAATCGGATCTTAATGAGCAAAACTAACGATTAGGGGCCGTAGGGTTGATACGCCCTTAAATTTGTGATCATTGGGATCCACTGATCATCGTTACATCAATCTAACATCGGTATGATTCTAGAGGCGTTGCGAATTGTCCGGGATGGTCTCCATTATTTCGAGGCAGGCTATTATTTTAAATCGCCTCTCATATTTCTCAGTAATTCAGTCTCCTCCCAATCTACTCGTGAACAAATTTTTGGTTCAGAACTTTTGCTCCATGAGCGGGATTTTTAGTTGCTTCATATCAATTATTGTGGATATCTACCCAGGATAGTTGTCTAGAAACATCTTAGCGAAAGTAACGGGGTTTCATGTGAAATGCAAATCTGTCTTCGGGCAGACCCCCTGTCCCTCACCGACACCCGACACCGAAGCACGAAATATTCAATTTTGCACATCGATCTTTCCTTTTCGTTACGCAGCAAAGCGATTGATATGTATTTGCAGAAGGAATAATTGACGGGATTGGGGCGGATCTATGGCAAGTCTCCCACTATTCGGCAAAGTTGATATTTCGATTTTGGAGAAAATGTGGCTTTGTTACTACTATATATTAATCTGCCTCAATTCCATCGATTGTTGACTTTAGGCGGGGATTGATTCTTTTCGCTCTCAAAATATTTGTATTTTTGTTTTAAAATAGTTATACTTTAATTAGTTTGCATTATTGTAATAAAATTAAATATATATTTTTTAGAAAATAATTTGCTCAGATCGTTTTGAATAATCCTCTGGATTGACTGCGTACCTAGTTTTAGAAAATTAGAAGAGATAATTATCAGAAAGAAGTGATTAAATAATGAAAAGGCAGTTTCAGTATTGGCATTAATGATATTCCAGTATTTGAAGTAATTACTCGCGTTTTATATTCAGTGACTCTTCATATTGTGTGCGGGTTAATGGATGAAAATCTGACGAGTTACGAAGGTATTATTTTATAGGATGTACGATTCCATGAATTTCAAGTGCATATTATACTTACAACATTAATTTTCAGACCGACAAATACAGTAGAAAACACTGATATTAAAAATATTATCCGTCATTAATTTAGGACGTGAAATTGGCACTACACAGAAATATATATTTTGAGAGTATCAATGTTCTCCGTGAAATCTGCGATTTAGTGTGTTCCGGGAGAGGTGACTCAGGGCAGCAACTGATAGTACTGCGGTGTCTCGGTCCGGGAGGCTCTAAGTTAGAGTCCCGACGGTGGGAGGATTTTCGACATTAGCTGGTTGGCTAGGTCGAGTTCAGTCGCTGTCTGGAAGAGAATTCTAGCATCTCTGGCCGGCATATCTGATCTATAATTTTCCGTGGTTTCTCCGATCAATACCAGGCGAATGCCGGAAAAGTATCCTAACAAACGGGTCTCAGACGGCGTGCGATCTTTCCTTCTTCCTCCTTGCCCTATCCTCACTCCTTACTTATACACACCCACACGCAAACACACACGCACACTCACGCTACATTACCACATATTCCGGGAGACCGGTCTGGAATTTAGAGCTTGTCCCGGTTGGGGCGGTGCCCCGCTGGTGGGAGATACCTGGGGAGCCCCGATAACCGACGGTAGGTCGGAGCCAGATCTCATCATCCACCCAGGGAAGATCACAGCTCCCTCTCGAGGAAAAAACATGCCCTACACTTACGAGAATAAATACCTTAACATTTGACGCGCACGGAATCAATCAATCGAATATTTGTATCTATAATATTGAGGCCGATATTTGTGGAAGAAAACCGAAACACCAAATTCAGTGGTGTAAGTTTATGAACTCAATCGACGTAGTTGTGTGCTTCATCAGCTACTGTGGAAACTAAAAATGTTCATGTAGAAGAGAATCTGTTTGCTTGCCGCCGGACGTATAGAAATAGCGTATAAACGGTTCATTGTGTACTAACTTTCAACTACCATATTTTCTGTTCTACTTTGCCTTGCTGCTTCCAGCGTATTGCACCTCCCATCCCCTCTCCATCACTTTCTTCTTACTTCATGCCACCGCCCCCTGTTCTATCCTTTTTTTACTCAAGTTTACTCTCTCTTACCCGTGGTATTTAGATAGTATTCTAAAGCTTTTGGAAAAGTGCTGATTTTTTGACGCACTGTTTTCTGGTTCCCTGATACTAAAAATGCCAACTTTTCTTGATCAAGAATATATATGCATACGTGTGTTTTTTCCGCTTATGGTGTGTAGTTTTTACTACATGTTTTGGGTGTCCCTGGCGGATGTTTTTTTTATGTCCGTCCGTCTGTGGACAACTCTAACTTCTAAAAAGTTTATAGGATATTATCCAAGATAGATATTTCCTGAATCAATTTCTCGCACTCATGGCGAGATTTGCGCATTTGAATCGCTCTTATCTTTTGTGTGTACTTTACATGAAGCCCTGGGACATTTTCAAAGTTTTCTCAGAAATGGCTCAATTTTTTATTTATTTGTTTCCTAGAAATTCACTTTTAAAATTGGCACATATTTGTTTTTCTTTAAAACCTCTGATTTTTTGAAAATAGAAAAAATTGAATTTTTTTCGATCTCTCCCTTCTACAACTACATTATTTAACATGGTTTTATTTTCTTGATAAAACTTGATCGTCAATTTTTAAATAGGAATTGTTTCTGCTGAAGATTTCGTGAAATTATGACATTAAAATATAATATGAAACTGGTCTAATTTCCATTTAAATCCTTTGGAATTGCGAAAATTGAAAATGTGCCCTTTTTGTAACCTGGTCGACACCTTGAATGTTGATGCTAAATATTTCTTTCTTAATGTAATCTATTCCTGAATGTTAGATCTTTAAATCATTTCCTGATGTTGAAGCACCTGTAGATTTTCAGGCGTTTTGCTTTCTTATATTTCCGTATTCATTGTTATCTTATTACTCGTTCTTTACTAAGTATGTTACTTTTAGAGAAACGTGCTTACAGGGTACTTCTGAACTTTCACCTCGTTTTCACGTGGGCTTTTACGAATGGCATGTTCAAAGTGGGTAGAGTGAGCAACATGAACTTGGGTCGGTGGCTTCTCCTCGTCATAACTTATTTTTCTTCTGAGTTGTGAAATATGGACTCTTCAGATCCGAAAACTTATTGGTTTCCGCATTCAAATTTTGTTTGCAATATGGTTTAGTTATATTAAATATTGTAAACGAAACCGCATTAATCAACTTTAGCATTGCAAGGAGGGGGGATGCTCAGACACATTGGTTTGCTTTTTATGTTTTCCATTTTTTAAAGAAGTTGGTGATCATTGATATTGCTCCTAATGTGTTTTGGGGATAAAAGTATGATGCAATTTGTCTCAAGTATTAGTTATAATTCGAGTTATTATAACGTCTTGGGTAATTATTTAAAAAAATGCTCTCTGTCCACTCGAAAATTTCGAAGTTTTTATAAATACAAAAAATATTGTGACTACCTATATTGATGCGATGAATTATTTATTTCTAGATCCATGAAAATAACAATATTTTGTTGTTTAAGTGAATGCACGACCATGTTATTCGTTAAATAAATTTATTAGTGTGTCAAAATCGTGAAAACCTCAACAAAATAAAAATTTAATTACCCAAGAGGGAGGTGTTTCTCTCCCTCCCTCTTGGGTAATTCGCAGGACGTTTCATACCTTGGTATTGCTAGGGCTAATGATGATGATATAGTAATAATAATAATAATAATAATAATAATAATAATAATAATATAAAAATTGAAAGTGAAGTACATTGTTTTATGTTATTTTCTAAGTGCATGGCAGGAAAAAAATATTTTTGTCTCTAAGGCATCGCTGTGTACATTCTATTATTTCCAATTGTTTCCGTTAAATATTTACTGCTTATTCACTTGTTCAGATGCACAGTAAATAAAAAGTTTTAAATTGAAGAAAACGATTGGACGAACTTTGAGTCTACCGCCAAGGAAAACTCTTCCCAAGCGGTTCTTTTTTACCAGGGCAGTTATTTTCAGCCATTGCACCTGCACCTACACCTATTTTCGACCAAGCACTGAACGCTGCAAGTGCTGTCCTGATTCGTTCGCGTTTGCTTCAAACTCGCTTGACACTTCACAGACCTCAACGCACCTATCGTCCGCGCTAATGAACGGCCAGCGAGTGTAGCACAGCCGTCGCAGCGCCGTGCCCGTCCCGTGTTGTCCGCTTGGGTGACGTCGGCTGGGCCTTGATCGAGCCAGTTGTGGCAGGGAGCGTGAATGAACGGGCACAACTGGGTTAAAGGTCCGAGACGATCAGTTGCTTATTTAGACTCTTGTTTGTGACCGGCCTCGGCACAGCTGCTAACAATAAACGCTGCTCAAAGCAAATAGACTGTTGGAATGCGAATCGGTTTGATGTCTTCGTGATTGACAAGTATTGGATGTTAATTAAGTTAATGTCGCGAAGCGTCACGATGTTGAAACCGAGTCCTGAATACATTTGGAAATTCTGTAGATGGGCGATTTTGCCGTAGATTGGAAAACTTGGGTTGTGAGGGATAATAATGAAAATTGAATAGTATTCTGTGCTTTCTTTAAAAATGAATTAAAATGAATCTTTAAGAATGAAGTCGTGAAACTAACGTTTACTTCCTCGTATACGTAATAAATAAAGTTACTAAATGCTGCAAAAAATTGATGGAGATTTTGGCAAAAAAAATTGGGGTCTCTGAGCGACAAGTAAGTTTTTTTATTGTTTATTTGTTTCAAAACGTGTATGTCAGTAAACAAGTCTAAACACTACACAGGATTTTAATTAAAATTGATATTCCTCGATCGATCTGGGTCACGAATTTGATAGCGGCATCACGAATTTGAAATTGAACTTTTAATTTTTGGGTATATATTACATGAAACTCATTTATTTTTTTAAAAAATGCCCCCAATAGTAGAACAAAGTACGCTCATAAATATGGGGCATTTTTATTGAGACCTCCGAAGTTAAAAAAAATGCAAAACTAAAAACCTATTTGGACTCCCTCTTACATCTATTACATTATTGAAGATAAATTTTACTATGCCAGTAATGCTTGATATGTTAATTAATGATATGCTAATTAATGCTATATTATTTCTGCATTCAGTTCGCACTGGGAAATTACTTCATTCTGAATCTCATTGAATGATACCTATGAGAATCAGTACATTGCATGTTAATATCTCCAAAATATAAATTTAGATAATTATAACACTGCAGAAATAATAATTATTAATAATTGTATCATGTACATTGAACAGTATTATTTTGGAAAGTACTCAGACGTAGCTCGAAAGAAACTCGTAAAAATGGAAAACTGCCAATGGACAGTGAACTTCGTTGGCGTATGTACGAGCTTGTTCGTATTGATTGAAAGTGACCTGTAGGTTGCGGTAACTTACTTTTAATTGGCGTCATAGTATTTCCACAAACAAATCTTCTTACAGAATTAAGATTATTTGTCGTTTTCAGTTATAGTTTATCTAGTTAACATCCCTTTTTCCTACACACATACAAAACGCAAAACACTCGTCCCCTCCACGTTCATTCAGCACAATCGTAGGTTCTTCAAATCCTGTTTCCAAGGCCACTCGGTATTATCGAATTATTTTATTCAGGCCACAAAATCAGACTCTATATTACTTTTTATGGGTTACATCATTTGATTTTTCCTTAGAATGGGTAATCAGAAACCAGTGAAATGTCCAATTTTATGTAAAATGTTATTGTTTATATTTTGATAATCTCTAAAATTTAAGTAGGCGGGTCGAAGTCTGTCTGCTGGTCAATAATCGCGTGGCAATTTCGGAATATAAAGTCACAGAACAATATATACAATGCACAGTTCATTTCTGCTTTTCAGTAATCCTCTAATTCCATGGGAAATATGCATACAAAAAACAGCGTTTGCTGCATTCTTAGTGTCTTTATTGCATAGGCTACCGAATTACGGGATGACGTACTATTTTTACTACCAGTAAAATCGAAATAGAATCAAACATCACTGCTTTCCAACTCCGTTTATTTTTTAAACGTTTTTAATCAAAGTTATGGAACGAATCCTTCTGTTCTTGGAGCTTTGAATGGTTTGTTGACAACTATATCGCTTCTTTCAGCATCGGCGCGCGCATTTGGTCAAGAGGAAACTTGTTTGTCGTGTTATAGATTACTCCTTATCTGATACAAACATAACTCTTTAGCGGATGGGTTTAGCAGATATCTTATCGCCGATTTACGAATTCAAAAGGATAAAGTCACATGTGTGACCACAGGCTCTATGTGTTTAGGCTGTTTGAGGTGCAACCTTATCGTTACCTGTCTATAGTGACATGGAAAGTGAGATGCTTCGGGAACGAAGATTTTTTCCAGGAATTAAATACTTTCAAGGATGGTAAATTTGTCTGACGAGAAAAATTCACTTGCACAGACACACTGGTAAATTCATGCCGTAAATTAATCTGCTCTAAATGCTTTCTAAAATAACTATTTTAAAAATATATAGTATTATAAAATATTTTTTAAAATACTTATGTAAATATAAAATAATGAAATGATTTTGTTGAATTACAGCATTTGAAAGAATATTTTAATTTTTTTCATTTTATTAATTTGTACGAAGATGAGTGTAGTATTCTTTACCCTCATTAAATGTAGTGTGAATAAAAAAAACTCTCTCAATTCATTTTATTGTTTCTTTAGTATATCATCACTAAAGCTAATATGGTAGCCACCGGGAAATAATTTTCAAAAAGCTTCGCCTTCATCATCAAGGTTTTGAAGACTCTGATTATAATATTATATAATAACATATTATGTTGATTTATTGCGGAAAAATAAAGATATTGCTAGCTAAGCTACGCTTCAGAAATCGTTGTCACTCATTGATTTTGATTTTTATTCTGAGCCGAATCGACGCAGTGAAAAGTATAGACTAGTAGCTGAATATCAGTCCACTTTCCTGAAGGTCTTATCTGCATTCAAAACGATTTCGGAAAAGACATAACGTGTAAATGAATGACTGTTGATCTCGTCAGTTGTGAAAGCACTTACTATGTAGCTTTAAATCAATGTAACTACTTAAACGGAAGTTTTTATTGATTAATTAATACATTATTGCCTAAAAATATGTTACTACACTTTTAGGTAGAGGAAATAAATTTTGAAATAAGTATATACTAAATGTTGATAAAAGGTGAATAGTTGCAATAAACACAGAAACTTGGGTATTTTAAAGTAGATTTGACCAGTTTGCTTGGTTTGTTGGATGTAAACTTTGGTCCGTGGAATCGCGTCTCGGAGCTGTATTCCAAGAGCTCGCACAGGGCGTTCTCGCGCGAAGGGAAACAATTGGCGCTCTCGCAGAAAACCGTTGCTATCCGTAGGCGAGTCGTGACGCGTGGTCGTGTATCAGTGGTCCTTTGTGTGGAAGCCGCCAACGCATTGCGAACGCATCGAACGTCAAATGCAGTGAAGGCAAATGACGCACTAGCGTCTTTCGGTCATTTTCAATAGCTCTTTTCCCTGTGTGAAGTAATCAAGCTGAAGAGTTGTATTGTCTGCAATGGCACAAAGTGAAACCAGGGGATGAGTAATTTCTCGAAGTGATGCAACATCACATGTTTCATAACAAATTGAAAATGAGTCTTCCATTTACATGAACTGAAAATAACATGAGTGATAGTTACAACTTACGAAACTAATTATACAAATACATACGTTGAATGGTAATAGACTTGAGCCGCATAACGCGTCTGAATTTTAGAAAAATGATTCCCTAGGAATGTTGAGCATGTACAACCCTTAGAGTTGGGCCTCGCTCAATATCTTCGCGGGGAACGTGGGGCTGCTCATGCGTGGTGACGTAGCAGTGACCTTACCGGAATTTTAGACAGACCGCCGTTATAGTTGGCGAGCGGATTAGATACAATCCTATGCCAACGTGCTATTCTGAAACTTGTTGCGCTTTGATAGTCGGTGTTTCCGAACCTCTTTCAGAAAATCGAAATATATTTCCGAAAATTATAAAATCCTCTCTTTTTACCTTAATTCGTTTCTGTTAAAAACAATAATGCATGGGAATTGAGACACCTCCGTCTGATGATTAATTCAAATCGATATTTTTACCAACGTTTCTAAATGTGGCAAAGCGTTGGAAAAGGCTTTAACGGAATCTCCTTAAACTGGAGTAATCGCAAAAATAATTCCGTGGCAATGACGATAAGGCAAGAAATATTAACACACACAAATGGAAATTCTCGATTAAACGTCATATGTTGATCATCCCAGAGAAATTTTATCAAGATGGAGAAAAAGACCAAATAAGAAACTTAATCATCCGTTAAAATGTGCATATTCCTTTAATTATGTACCAACGATCAAGGAAAAAGACCTCGAATCTCCAAAACAGTGATTATATAGACGACACCCAATAATCCACATACTTTTTTTTATGAGCTGCGATGGACGTGTAAGTAATGGGTGAGGATAGGACTAGGAAGAGGAAGGAATGATTGCGCGCGGTTTGTGGCCCGTTTGTTGGTGTGAATTCGACGTAGCATCGAAAACCTGCCTCCGTCGGGGCTGGAACCGAGAACCTTCCGATCAGCGACATCAAGCGATGCCTGAGCCACCTCCGCCGGTGGTCTCAGGGCGGCACGTAGCTCTGTAGGAGCCCGCACAGTCATTTCTACCCAAATACTTCTCTACTGTTTTTAGTGTTCACATTGAAAACGCAGCTTCCTAGCACTGGGACGCCCAAGTGCCCCTGCTCGGGCGCGGCGAGTAGCGTCGCGAGTGGCCCCGCCAGAGTGTGCGCCGAGTCGCGGGTGCCGTCACGCGAGCGCGGGCCGCGGAGGCGGCAAATGACGAGATCACTGCGCTCTGGGGTAATGTGTTTACGAGGTGACACGACCGAGCGGGGCTGACGTATGATTAGCTCAAGAACTTGGTACGTTCGACGTGGAAGTGGGAAGACGTTGATGGTAGACATCGAATACTTCGTTTGGGGATTGCCTTGATTAAGAGAAGTGTTGTTTCTGGCGAAATCTTAAGATTTTCAAGAATGTGTTTCTTGCGAACTCTAGCACAATCTATGTCTGTTAAACTGCTTAGTAGAAAAGAAGGCAAATAAAAATATATTTGGGTTTCATACAATTGTTTCAATATTATCGATATTCCGTGCAATCAATATTAATTTTTTTTTTTTTGTTACGAACGTTTGCTTTTTTTCCTGCATACAAATAAATTGATTATTGCTACCCTATAGTAATGTAATTCCGTATCATATGAGTGAATATAAACCTACATTACGTATTTCTTCGGGCGATTTCTGTAGACATGACAAAGGCGAATGACGCAGCATCTGCGTTGGAAATAGCCGTTTTCATGAATTTGAAGGCTAGTGACGGACGTGGGAATTGGAATGAAATGTTATTTCAAATTGTCGATTGTTTCTATGGATCAATGTTATTGTCTTTCGCGATAATTTGCCAAGTGAAATTCATATTATGGGCGGATTTGAGTAATTGCTTTAAATATCAAGTAAATGAATCTCGTGTTTTTTCACATGATTGTCTATCAATAGTTCATTTTCGTTGCAAAAAAATACAAACGCCTATGAATTCATTTTCAAATGGACAAGAGTTAGAAAGGTCGAAAATAGGCAGGCAAATAGGCACATAAAAACTTAAAAATAGGCGGGGAAATGGGCATTATAGTTGACAACAGGCAGGCTCTTAGGAAGTAAAAATTTAAATATAGGCATGGGAATGGGCATTATGGTTGAATAATATTAAAATTCATACGAATTACGTAAAGGATGAACATAATTCTCCAAATTGAATTTCTTCGATTGTCAAAACATATTACGGAGTTAGATAAGATTTCCTAAGAGATGAAATGTATTAAATTTATATTTTGTTGGTTAAACTGGTTAAATGTTGGATTTTCAAGTTTTGAAAATGGAATGTTTGCGGTATGGACAAGTCTGTTGAATTCCTTTCTTGTCTTCATCTTTTGACTGCACTTGCATGGTTTTGAATAGTTTTTCTCACTTGTTTCGCCTTTTTTGTTTTTGGGTGAGTTGCAATGATTTTATTGTAAGAAGTATTTTCTGCACAGTTTATCATCTTTTTACAACACTGACAAAAAATACATTTCTAGTCCACCGTAAATCTCAAAAAACTATAATTTGTAACTAAATTCCAATATCAAAATAACAATGTATAATAAACACTAAAATAAATGCACCGAACTGTTGCAGTCATTTTCGAAGTATATTTAAATTCAAGGTGATTTAAAGGCGGGAAAATAATTTTTATTTTTTTAACTGCAGCCCAGCTGTTGTCAAAATCTAAAAAAAAAATCACAACAAATTGTATTTTAAGAGGAAAGTTTGAGATTTTTTTCGAACCTGTTCCATGGTTCTAAGACAGAAACATTTTTTGTAATTTTTTTCAAAAATATTTTTTTGGCGTTTGAATTTGGGTCTGAGAAAATATAAAAAAAATTGTGATAGTATGAATTGTCTTCTTATTTATCATATTTTTTCAGTCAGATAAAATAGTGTTAAGTTGAAAAAAAAATAAAAAAACACGTTTTTGGCTGTTGTGGGGTGTGGGTGTTGGAACGAGGGCTAAGAAATCTCCGCAAAATATATTTTTTATGTTAGAATATAATGTAACCACTCAAATGTCATTTGGTTGAGGGGAACATTTACCATCTTATAGTACCCTTTACTGATCTGGCATGCACGAAACTTCAAAACCAATACAAAATTATCAAAGAAAACTCTCCTATCTTGTGTAATTCTACCTTTCAAAACGCGAAAGATGCCGGGAGCGCTTTTTTTAAGAGATTTGTGTTCATGGTAAGGAACAGATAGCTCGTTAATCATTGCGAAGATCGGAAAAACAAGAGCCATTTTGTGTACTCTGGAGCGCCCGACGGGTTTCGGCGAACACAGGTCGTAGAGCTTCTCGATCAGATGACATCCTGGCAGATGTTACGCGCTTGTTACTTGTGTGGTAAAAAATTACCCATCAGTGATTTCTCAAAAAATGATTGTAGAAAACAAAAGATAGTGAACAAAAAATATTAAAAATGCGAAAAATTCAATATATGTACTTACAGGCTATTAAGCCTGATTGGGCAATCATCTCTAAAATAGGCATTTATAGGAGTTATAAAAACCCTGCGAAAGCCATTTCTGAGGTAAACATTGATTATGGGGTAAGTTGCTCAAAAATACATTCAAAGAAATAAAATAGGCAAAATGGGAATTGTCCGAGCTCTAGTTATAAATTATTTCACCCAGTTTCCTTCATTCAGCCTACTCTTTCCCTATACTCATTCTAAGAAAGGGGATTACGGTCACGCGTAATGTAATCGTCAGACAATAAAACAATTAACAAAGTACCATAACGTATATGAAACGTGAGAATTCGTCAAGGAACATGCTCAGACAATAATACAGAGCGAAGATGCGTGATTTCTTAATGACATGTTGAAAGTGCCAAGAGATAATGTTAAGTTGTTATCTCACATCTTGGTCGCAGTTAGGATTTGTGGGTCGTAATGAAAGTATTCATACAGTTTGGAATGGAGAAATTATCCACGTCATTTTCTGTGGTAACTATCAAGTTTACCATTTGAATGGTAGAATTGACTGAAGTAATATTTCTTTTCTTGTTTTCGACTTATTAAATTACAGAAATTAAAGCTAATCTATTTTGTATTTTCATTAATTAATGAGAATCTCAAATTAATGAGGTATTGATGGAACTAACCTTCTTCAAAACGCTAATAATGTACGGATACCCAGACTACCCTTGACGCGGCTCAAGTGTGACCTGGCTAATGTACCAAGAGTCAGGACGGCGATCGAAAGTAACGATTTGTCGAAGGAAAAGTGCCAAGAAGCAGTGGATAGCCATGCCTTTTGCACGTCCTCCCACCCCCGACCGAAGGCGAGCCAAGGCAGAGTGCGGCGTGTCTCCCTGGGGCCTCGTGTTGGACGCCGAGCGCGCTCGGCCGCTGACGGGGGGTGTGTGGCAGGCAGGCAGGCAGGCAGGTGCGCCCGCCCGCGCCCGCCCCCGGCATGGGCCCGCGGCGGCGCCGCCCCCCGCCGCCGTAGCGCCGCCGCGCCGCCATGGCCAGCTACTTCCGCTGGATGCGCGGCGGGCGCAAGGACGACGTGCTCTACCAGAAGCCCCGCAGCCGCTCGCTGGACGCGCGCGCGCTCGAGCGCTCGGGCGTGCGCACGCTGCTCAACAACGTACGTGCGCAGCCAGCAGCCACCTCACGCCGAGAGCTTACTTCCAAGGGGACCACGTACATTACCGCTTCTTTTCTATTCTTATGACGCTTCTCCATCATGCTGAGAAATGTTTAAAAATTCCATTCTTTCAGGTTAAACGCAATCTGAAAACCGTTGAATCCTACGCCTCAATGTGAAAATTCTCCTGCTTTCTCTACTCGAAACAAAATTCATGAAGACGTCACTTTTGAAGTAAGCTCTTCAGATAAAATTGATTCCCCACATAAGATCGTAACTTTAGTATAATTAGTACATCTCTAACCCCAGCTGTTTCCTTATGTAAGGTGTCTGTTTTTCAATGAATCTACATTACAATATTTTCATTATTTTAATAATAATAATAATAATAATAATAATAATAATAATAATAATAATAACATACTCTATAAGTGCTTTTCGTACTGAATTCAAATGTCATTTCAGTTTTGCCCTATCAGGCAGGACTTTTGTGGGATATTCAATGGAACTTTTTATAATTTTTGATAAAGTCAGTAACTAGCTATCACACTCTAAATGGTAGTCTACTTGTCCTGACGTGCATTATGACTACTCATTGTGTGCGTTGGGAGGGGTAATGATGATTTTTGTCATATTCTGTATTTGGAACATCCCTCTTTCAACAGTATTCAGTCATCACATTAGAACTTCACTTGCGTTAGTATCTGTTTCCATCGTAGAAATTTACTGATTAAAACGCTCACCGTGCTCATCGCTGACAGCGCCACAATTTTTCGGGAGGAAGTCTAAGTCAGTCAAAGAAGCGAATTTTCAAAGCTATGTTACATTCCATTGCTTTATAAGAAAACAGAATATCAGCCACTACGTCCGATTGTTTTCTGCTTTTTGGGTTCCAAGGAAATGGCAATATAAATTTTTGAAAGACTGCCAGACTACTTTTTCCAGTGGATTTAACAATTTTTCAATATGTTCATCAGCCATTAATGACGGCAATAGTAGTCCTAAAAATCTTTTCTTTCAATTTTGCATACTCACTTTGAGAAATTTCGATTTCAAGTACAAGAATTCATCAACACTTTTCATCCATAACTTTTACGAAATTTTTCATTCCTCCTAATTTAATAGAAAATGGACTAAATAATATTTTTTAGGATTCACTAAATCGACATGTGACATATTTTTCGTTCAGGGGTAAGAGATTTTTTTCATATTTGTCAAACAGAAATGACAATCTCTTAGATGATCCTTTGGTTACCTTCAAATCATAGGAATTTGCAAATGACATATTATGTGAACAATTTTTTATCAACACAACAGTCTTAACACATGCAATATATATTTTGTGGCCAGCTCATTCAAATTCACCATCTTGACAGTCAAAGTGATGTTGATAACACTTTTTCTCAAGTGACGTTAAATTTCACCTTTGTCTTTCAAGTCAGTTCACCACAAACGTAACAAAAATTATCTGCATCATTTACACACGTTCTTGGCACAATGAAAATACAAAACACTATAACAGAGCTTACACAGTATACTTCTAAACACAAATGAAATAAATGTATCACTAGTGATATTCGTGCGCACATGCTCAGACTCAATTTTAATACCTCAGTATTGGCACATGGCAATGCCAGATTATTGGTGTGAGCATGTCAAAACATGAATGAACCTGCACAATATTGCCTATTGGTGTTTCAGCATGGTATTACATATAACTTCCTCAAATATAGCGTGAATAAAATTGCTACATATAAGGTACAGTTTCCTATGACATGTCAAAGATAATATTAAAATAAAATAATATTTCCAAAAGTAGCTGTACACAAAAAAACTGTGACTAATGGAATAATTCTGAATTCAGTATGAAAAAAAGCATTAAATTCACTAATCAGATTTCTTGTGAAGAAGACCTTGTCGAACAGTGTAATAATAATAATTTGAGTTAAATCATAGTAATACTGTTCAATAACGATTCTAATAATAAAATGAAATAATATTTCCAAAAGTAGCTGTACACAAAAAAACTGTGACTAATGGAATAATTCTGAATTCAGTATGAAAAAAAGCATTAAATTCACTAATCAGATTTCTTGTGAAGAAGACCTTGTCGAACAGTGTAATAATAATAATTTGAGTTAAATCATAGTAATACCGTTCAATAACGATTCTAATATATTATATTTCAGTGTAATGCAAATCATAATATTTTATTGTTACTCTCACAGAACTCTTAGATCCAGAACTAGGATTTGTATGTAATTACATGTTTGTTTATTCATTGTGTGCGATCACTTTTGCCACATTTTACGAATAATCTTTTTGAAGTAATCTGAAACCTTTTTTGATTATCCATAATTATCAGAGGTATACATATTTTCATATATTTAAGGAAAACTTACATATCGTCTTCTATATTATTTCAGTAGTATACATGCCTTTAGCGGCTCTCACACGCATCCATTCTTTAAAATTGAGGTCTGTAACGAAAGACAATTACACTTTGACTTTAAAAATATGAAGGATTTGTTTTTAAAACGCACCTAAATATTCATGTCAAATGCCTAAGTATTCATGTCAAATGCAACCGCAACACGGCCGTATTTTTTAAAATCTATATTGTTAAATAACTCCTAAAGAAAGCGTTCTAGAGCCTTAAAAGTTTGAGGCCAAAGACCTCAAAGAAACGTTCCTCATACCGTAATCTACAGGATGAGATCTTCTTGAAAATTCTATTACAATTTTGTTGGTTCGACGTTTTTCGATTCTATCCCACCTGTTCAGAGCCTGAAGAATCTGAAACTGTATATGAAATTAAACTAATAACTTGATATTATACGCGATTGAATTATAAGGGGTGTACCTCTCTGTTCAGTAATAACAAATAAGAATAGTTTGTATTTACAAGGATGTATTATTGTATTGTTATTCATTACAAGTAGAAATATAGAACAAGTGACAGACAATAAGAGGGTTTTGGAGAAAAAGATATATTACAGGGTTAATATGGAAATGGAAAAATAAGAAAGAGGGTGGGGTTTAACATGCGAGAGTTCTCGCACGGGTACGTTAGTCTTGGCTTATTTCAATACTCTATTTGCAATATGTGCCATGAATTTCAAAATTATTCTTCGAAGTTTATTATTAGGGAACGGAATTTATTGTAATAAAAAAACAAAATATGTACCTCGTATTTATGTATTTATTTTTTCTAAAATATGTAAAAAAAATAGGAAATATGTGAAATAAAAATTCGTTATGATGTTTAAAGTTCCTTTCTTCAAGCATTTCCCGAGTACGATGCCGATCAGATGTTAACATGGATTCAGATAGGCTGAAAGGAAG
The DNA here is from genome assembly GCA_011170035.1 of Teleogryllus occipitalis. NCBI lineage: Eukaryota > Metazoa > Arthropoda > Insecta > Orthoptera > Gryllidae > Teleogryllus > Teleogryllus occipitalis. The sequence continues at coordinate 129,206 of BLKR01001888.1, read as the reverse complement.
TTCTACATCTGCAGAAACAATTATTTGCTAGTTTCATCCGAAATTTATAATACTTTCGTAGAATACATAATGCTGTTTACGAGGAGCCGGCGCTTAAGCGAATAGTACCGTGTAGCCTGTGATAGAAGGAAGGGGGGTAAAGGGAGCATTCGCCCCCCACCCACTCCAGACAAGGGAAAAGACAATGATCTGAATTTTTTATCGAGTTACGCATGGGGTTCATGAAACACGAGTAAGCACGTGGTTGAATTTCCTTCTGCTTCATATATGCTTCATATCCGCTCTTCCTTGATCCAGACTACGGGGTTTCCAAGAAGCAGATGGAAGCGGGGGAGGTAAGCTTCACAATTAATACGATGGTCCGGCGTTAATACAAGCGCATTGCGTGGTTTCACAAGTATTTCAGTAACAAAGTTAGTTTTCAAGTAGCATATATTTCAAACTCGCATGTGAAATGTTCATTTTGACTTATAAATATATTCAAAGGAAACGAAATAAGTAGCAATAGATAAAATATGTAAAAATATGTAATTATACCAAAATATTTACAAATATGTAAAATAAAAATGGCTCCAATTCGTTCAGAATGTTGTGTCGAGTCTAAAAAATATTAGAGAATGTAGGTATCTTGTCCCTGTAAAAATATGCATTTACATGAAAATCCGTTCCCTAATTATTAAGTGTTAGCCTTCAGAATAAAATAAGGATTTAACTCAACAATATACAGGCTGGCTTACTAAGATGCTCCCTTTGATTATATCCCGAAGCAAAAGAGATATTAAGATGCAGCTTTCACTAAAACGAACCTTTGTGAGGGAGCATTTACGATGTTTAAAATTATACTAAAGATATTTAAGGGGTATCAATTTTTAAGTGAAACCGTACAGATTTCTTTAGTCCATGAAAACGAGTGTGAAGAGACGAGTTCACACTTACGCACATTGCTCTGTGTTACATAAAAATACTTCTGAGAAAGGTGTAGTTTTTACGTCCACGACTGCATTTCACTACCACGGGAGCAAACGCGCTGCTCCGCAGTTCTGTTCGGTTGTGTTGGCCCTGCGGTGTGGCAAAGACGGCAATGCCAGGTCTGGCGCGAAAAGGTCACGAAAACGAGGGTAAAATATTAAAGAACTCGCATAATATTCTATTTCTAAAAGTAAAGAAGAAAATCATTAAATCATATTCTTCAGATAATATTAACACTAAGATTATGGTCTCTTCTTTGAATGAAGCTTAAACATTTGATGCATTATTTTTACTATTCTAGCCTTTTTATTGAATTGTTAGTCGATGAATTACTTCTTAATTTGAGCATTTTTCGTTCATATGTCTAGGTATACGTTATTACATAAAAATGCTAGCTCTGGTTAGAATATTACTGTACCGTCCTGTAAACAAAAAAAATTGCTAATAATAGTACCAACTGAAGTTCGACCATTAGACCATATGCTTTGAACACCTCCGAATGGATTCGAATTTGAAACGAAGCAAATTTAATAATTTTTTGGTTATGAAAATTAAAAGATTTATTTAAAATATACATTTTTTGATTAGGAAAATCTATAAAAGAAATTATCCAACAAATTTAAACGTTTTTTGTAGGATTATCTTACCTTCAGCAGTCTCAAGTACTTCATGCACGGCCCCAAAGATTCTCAAAATAAAAAAATACACACTGGCTAAGCCTGAATACACTTAATTACTGTACCAAAATGTAATCATTTTTAGGAAAAGGAACAATTGTGAAGCCATTTGTCCCCAGCGCGTTCATGCGAATAGAGGAGGGGCGCCCATTGTCTGTAGCACAGTCATAGCTCAACAACAGCTGTAGTGTTATAGTTCGTAAATCTCGTGAAAGACCACATTACTCTAACGTTATAATCTTAGCTTGTCAAATGTCATACCTCGATTTTAAATCCAAGAGGATAGAAGGGAAATGATTGTATCACACGTAAAAGTTATCAAGCCCTCTTCTATTGCATTCTTCCGCATCAGTCATGTAATCTTTATCTTAAACAACCATTCACGGCAATGTACTCGTTGCCAATCACAACTTGATTAGCAATCATATTCACTTGCGTTCGTTATCCAATCGCTTTTGTTTGTTCTTTCCTCTATCAATTGCAACTAGTGTTCATGATGCCCGTATTTGGCATCAGTACTCTTCATTCTCACCACATGTCAGCCGTCGTGTTTGCATTTCATCGCCAATCTTAAAGCAAGCAACACTTTTATCGCATGCCGTATTTAACTTACGGGTGCGTTATATTCGTGCTCCTCGGTGACATTATGACCTACACCATAAGAAATGTGTTGCTTGTTCGTGCTTGACTGATCTTCACAGAATTATAATTCATTTTCTGCAACATACGCCTGCACCGAATTCCTTTATTTAACAAAATGATTTATCGTTTTGTTTTTTTACGTGTATCCTGAATATCAGAAGGTTTACTAAATTCTTATTTGTTTAGCTTGTAATTAAGTTAAGAATATAAACTCTTAAGGGAAATACAGAAGTTACAATATAACACATATACAGAAGTTCTGATTATTGTAATTACAAAATATCCGTAGCATTTCCTTAAAATACAAACAAAAAAGAAACAAACTATTTTTTCAACTTCAGAGTTACCGAATTGAGGATTTTCATATCTAAACATTATAAGTAAAATTACTAAAAACGAAGATTTGGTTATATAATTTTTATTTAATTTACCTGCAACCATTCTTATTTAATTTACGTGAGTATATGGTTGCAAAAATCTTTTTTTTAATTGCACTAGAAGATTGGCCTGAATAAATTTTCTGACTAAAATCCTGAGAAATCCTTACCCTTTAGTTTCGAAACCAGGAAAGTTCAATCCTTTACCTTCATTACCGGCTAAGTCCGTTATTGTTTCAAAACTAAGTCCATCTCGATTTCAGAGCTGACTAATTCCAAGTATTCTTTTTTTAGATTATGGACAAAAAACAATGTTGTGCAATACGCTGTTTTTACAATTAATTTCGATAGGTTTTACTGGTTATTTTACTATTTTCATGAATGAGAATCTTTCCCATTTTTCTCTAAATGCAAAAACTGCACCTGACCGTTATTTAATCTCAATCCGTCAAATCATGATTCTAAAATTCAATTAATTTGAAAAAGAAACGTACGTTTTAGAATGTTGCATCAACTTGTTCGCTAAAACCGCCCTTTCTGGCAGTGTGGAGTGGAGTGAGTGCGCAGAAGAGGCTGCCTCCGGTGTGGCGCCTCGCTGGGGGCGCGTCTCTGCCCTTGGCCTGCGCGGAGCTTTTTCACCGCGAGTGGGCAACGCGGCCAATTGCGCTTCGTTAACGCACTTCCCGGCGAGCGGCGACTGTCAACGCCTTGCGTCCTCCCGTTCTGAGCCGTGCGCCCCTTGGCCACGGGGCGATTTCAGACAAGTATTTGGATGAGAGGGGAACTTTTGTGAAAATTTAAAAATGTCCGTGTAAGTGTACTCTTGGATATCTCCCGATTTGTCTACACCTAGAACACGCCTAAGACATTTGAGCCCCTGAGACAGTCCTGGTAATAGAGTCCCGAGTCATTTCGGGCGGTAAAAACTAAACAACATACCAACCCGTTCCTCATTATATTAGCAATTAACATTCCCTTTACTATTTGAGCCTCAGAAGCATAAATTTCCAAAGAAAGTGTTTAATTTTCCAAGATTAAGAGCGCTGCTGTAGTCTCGAGAGGTCATTTGTGGAAGTGCAGTGATGATCGCCTGCTGGCGGGCTAAGGTTCTGATGGCATAATAGTGAACGCGATCGCAGGATCGCGCACGACACAGGACATCCCGCAATATGCACCGTGAATCTATCCATTCACAAATTAACGTTTTACTTCATTTGTATCTGAAAAAAAAAAATTATTTTCTTCGACAATTCTTAAACCTATTCTCAAAGCTGTGATTCCCAATAAGCAAAACCTTCTGGGCGTTATAGAAGAAGAGAAATATTCAAGAAACTCTGTAAGTATCGAAGCGTTTCTCGACAAAATGGCGTCAGAAACATTAGTTCCTGTAAGCGAGGAGGTGTTTTTTGGTACCATCTTAAATGACTCAGCCTCGTATTTGAGTTTCTAAGTCTTCCCATCGAACCTCCAGCTTTATTATCTCTCCTCAAATTGACAGTCATAATTAGGTGCTGATACATGAATGCAGTCCCTATGTATTCCAATTTCAAGCGTCTGCATTGTCAAAACTACGAAAGGAATGTAAAGGTAAAATTAAATTTCGTTACTCGATTTATCATTATTTATTTATTTATTTAACGTCAAAAAACAGTTGAAACTGCGTATGACGTGCTATGGGGAAAGATGAATTGTGTGCACATTTTCAAAATTCTGTGATCCCTACACTAAGTCATATACTACTTAAATTATTAAAAAAAAAAAAAAAAAACCTCCCATGTAATAAAATCTATTTTCAAGGATAAATAAGTGGAAGGATTAAAAGTGGAAGATTTCCTATATGTAAGATTTTAAAATAGAACTTCCTTTAAAACACTGGCAAATCTTTCACAACAAAAGTTCGAAAAGCTGTGGTCGCAAGCCGTGGTGTACTATAAATGTAAGCATTTTTTATGTCGTAAATAGATGATAGTAACCTGATTTGTTTTTCTTTCCATGTTTCAAACTGAGATCATCTTTTTTCTCCTGCTTGCTCTCAAGTCCGCCTCTATTTGATTTTCTATTCGTGCTTGGAGGGACTGTTGCATGTTGCAGGGATACGTATCCGCAGTGGTTTCACCGACAGTGGTCGTATGGTAACCGTACTGCAACGGATTTACAAATTGCATTAGTGCAATTTTGCAAATGCTGTTTTGTGAGAACGTAATTCAGCACATTAAACGTGACGCGCACCATTGTGAGATTTCTTCACGGCCTCTGATGTGTGCCATGACGAGGGTTGGTTGGGCGCTGGTTGGTATGTGCTGTGTGTGTCACGCGTGCTGGGAGCGAGTCGTTCGCGGCTGGGCGCTTTCAGCGCAGGCTCTCAGCGCGCGTTATCGCCCGCGCCGCTGCCTCAGTGGCGGAAGGCGCTGAGAATAGCTCGGCTGCGTTCACACTTCTACAGAAAGCGGGAACAGACGCACAAAGTTTACTCAAATGAAGAAAAGAAATTGGTGGCTTGAAAAGTTTATAAAAATGTTTATTCACATTCGAACTATTACGTCTGTCCGTCTGTACGTCTTTCTGTCCGTCTGTCCATCTCTCTCTGTCTGTCTGTCTGTCCGTCCGTCTATCTGTCTGTCTGTCCATCCGTCCGTCTGCGCGTCTGTTCATCAGTCCGTCTGCCTGTCTGTCCGTCTATCCATCCGTCCGTCTGCGCGTCTGTTCGTCCGTCCGTCTGCCTGCCTGTCTGTCCGTCTGTCCATCCGTCCGTCTGCGCGTCTGTTCGTCCGTCCGTCTGCCTGCCTGTCTGTCCGTCTGTCCATCCGTCCGTCTGCGCGTCTGTTCATTTGTCTGTCTGTCTGTCTGTGAGGGGGATCTGTCCATCTGGGAACACTACTAGCGCCTAAACCACACTTACGATCTTTTCCAAATTGAAGAAACCCCTGTCCATCTGACTCTAGTTGAACCTTTGAAATTTTGAAAAGCATTCTTTAAAATTTGGGGGTACTTTACATGAAGCCCTCGGACATTTTCCAACTGTTTTCAAAAACTCTCAAAATGTTTTCTTTAAATTTCTTGTAAGAGTAGTGTAAAATACACTTTTAAAGGTGGTATAGGCCCGACTTTCACGGTTAACTCTGAATTCTCGGAATTTTTTTTTTCTTGTTATTTAAGGTCGCATCAACATCTAAGGTCATTAGCGACCACTATTGCTGTTAACGGTATGGTAACTATGTGGATGAAACGATATGGTGATTGATGATAAGGGGTGAAAGGACGAACACAAATACAACCATGCCCGAGGCGGGACTCGAACCCGCGACCCTTCGGTCCGAGATCACTACGACACTACTGCCTTAGCGATCTCGGCCACCGGGCCGGCTCTCGGAAATTGCTAAAGCTTTTTCGTTGAAATGAAATTTGTTGTCCATAAATAGTTTTTCCATTAAGGTCATGTAATATTCTACATGATATCATTAGTTTAGGGAGGTTTAAACAGAGCGTTCGGAAATTTGGATTTGATTCGACTTGGTATGTTTGCTGTTCGGCCTAGATGGAATTTCAGAGCGGGGTGAGATGAGGGGAGGAAAGAATAAAAATTATTTGCTTCTTGTGTATATGTTCTGGCATGGTATCAATTCAGTTCTCGGGGAATTTAATGGTTCGTTATAAACCACGGAGCTTTCATTGACTTCCTAAGGACTTTATTTGGGACTATTTGAATTTTTTGTATGGTGGTAGGAGCTGCATTTACCCTCACTGGGCAAGCATAAGTTAGTGTGGGTAGGATAATAGATTTATATAGTGGAAACTGGCATTTACTATTAAGTGTTGAATGTTGATTTATGAACGGATACAGTTTTGATATTTTGGCATTGGATTTGTTGATTGCTGCACGAACAAGGAGTTTCCAAGAAAGTTTCTTGTCTAAGAGTGCTCCGAGGTACTTTATTGGTTCACTTTTCCAAGGTATTTCATTGTCTATTTTCAGATAGGGAGGGTTTTTCCGTCTCTTAACAGTGAATATTTTAGTCCGGCATTTTTGCGGATTGATTGCAATTTTTTTCCCCATTGCATTAGGATGCTTAGATTATTCTGGACTCTATTGTATGCCAGGGTAATGTCTGTACTTGCTGTAAAGAGTGCCGTATCGTCAGCAAAAAGTGAATTTTCCACATTAGAAAATTTGGGTATATCACTCACGTAGATATTAAATAAAATAGGTGAGGGAACAGAGCCTTGAGGAACTCCGGCAGTGATATCACGAGGAGTAGTAAAGGAGTGATTAATTTTGACCTTCAATTTTCTTTCGGCGATGAAGTATTTAATAACATTCTGAATATACTCAGCGACTCCGAGTATCCTTATTTTAAATAACAGACCGGTATGCCATATCCTATCGTATGCTGGTGCAATATCCAGAAATGCTGCTAGAGTATGTTTTTACTCTTGGAAGCGTTGTGTAATGCATTTGGCAAGTCTTAACTGTTGGTGTGTGCAGGAGTGATTTGGTCTGAAACCAAACTGAATATCTGGTATTGCTTCCGTGACTGTGAGATATTTGTTAAGTCTCTTCAGAAAAAGCCTCTCAAAGATTTTATAAATGGAGGGTAGGAGACTTATTGGTCTGTAATGTTCTGGTCGTCGAGGATCTTTTCCTGGCTTGCGAAAAGGAAGGTTGGTTGCAGTTTTCCAGGCAGTAGAGAAATAGTTAAAATTCGTAATATGGCATTAAATATTGCAGTTAGTCCTGCTACAGAATTATTATTGAGATTTTTAAACATCGTATTGCTGATTCCATCAATACCTGGGAGATTTCTTTGTTTTAAATGTTTTATTATATTGGCTGTTACAAGATCTTCTGAGAGGTACCTAAACAATCAACAATCGAATTGAATAAAATGAATTTTATGTCGTCTCAGAAAATTCCTATTCAGAGCAGTTTGCCATTGTAACCGATTATTTGTAGAAAAGGGCACTTTGTAGGACCGTCTAGTTCTGTACTATTCAAAATTTCACACATTGAGTTAGTGTGCAGGTTGCGTTTTAATCAATATGTATGAGATCTACGGAGTGGAACTTGAGTTGAAACGAATAATATTTTATGATTGCATGAAATCGTAAAATGAAACTTTGTTGAGTTGTTATGTGTTAGGTGTGTCGGGACCTTTGTTGTTTAACAGTTAATTGAAAGATCCAAATACGAACCAAACGTGAATACATAAATTACGCGATTCTTAAATGCAAGATCCTTCAGAATCATAAACTCAAGCAGGCGCGGCTCGTCATTAAAGGCTGTAAGGCGGAACCTCCCCTACAAAAATCTCCGCCCAAAAGAATGTAAAAAATATTTATAAATGTATTTATTTGTTTATTTATTTATTTATTTATTTATTTATTTATTAAAAATGGCTTTCTGAGTTATATTGTGTAATAATCATATCAACATTTTTATATGACAGTGCTACAACGCTCGTTCGCAACGCATTTGAAGCTGTTGACAGGGAAGAGAAAAGCGTTAGGCTCCCACTTCATTTTGCCATAAGCCCCTGTGTAAAACGAGGAGGGCGTGACGTCATGCTTACTGCACAGGCTCACGCGCGGACGAAGGCTGCGGCCTGGCAGCCTTCAAGGGTTGGGACCTGGGCGCGGCCGAAGCCTGGATGGGGCGTAGGGTCTGAAGAACGGCGTGCTCACCAGATAGCAATATTATGCAGCTCAGTGAGAAGCACTGAGCATTAACTAGTTGTTCAAATACGCGGTAGGAGCGCTACTCCCTTATTGGAATGTGTATAGAAATACATTAATTGAAAACCAAGTCCTAATGAAAAATATAGACAAAACTCTGTCAAAGAACACGTTCCCCTGCTGTCCCCATAAATGAAAATCTAGTACTACCCCCGAATTAACTTCATGAACTGGCGGGAAAAACGACACCCCCTGCTTTCTGAAGTGCCGTTAGGTACGCACCACAGAGCAGTTTGTGTACGGTACGAAAGTTTAGTGGTTGTTGTCTTGTTAGCGGTGAAGGTGAATTGTGCGTACGTCATAGTGTGATATTGTGTAGCTGCGTTTGCTTCATTTGTGGTGTTGGGTAGTTTTGTGGGTTTTATTGGTGTTGGTGTATTTGTTGTAAAGATGAATTCAGTGAACAATATACGTGGTCACGATTTGGATCTTTATTCGAGGATACAGGTGAAAACCCTTGGTCCGCATAGGCCAAATCTTTCTATAATTCAGGAACAAAAGGAATACAAATCTCGCGGTGGATATATTCGTAAATTCAACCCAACAATGTACAATGCTGCCGAGTGGCTTTGTGGATGTGATGTAAAAAGTGCGTTCTTTTGCTTCACGTGCCTCCTGACGATGATAATGTGTGGACTGAGTCAGGAGTCACAGATTTGAAAAACTTTAATGCGAAAGTGAAAAAGCATAACTCTTGTGAAACACTTACATGGTTTCATTGAATTTACGATGTTAAGAAAAGTGGACATTAGATGCCAGTTAGATTCTGCTTACCGTTTACGTGTAAAACAATTCAACGAGAATGCTTCAAAGAATCGATATATTCTGGCAAAGCTAACAGACTGTATAAAGTTTTGTGGAAAGTTTGAACTGGCCTTAAGAGGACATGACGAAACGGAAAATTCTTGCAATTCTGGAATTTTTCGCGGGTTAGTTAGTCTCATGGCGGAATGGGATAGTGTCTTGAAGCGGCTTATAGAGAAAACTGATAATCGTGTATTCCTAGGTCTCTCTAAAACAATTCAAAACGAATTGCTGGATTCCATCTACGCGGTTTGCTTGAACTTTATTAAACATGAATTACACGAGACAAATTATGTAGCAATTGAAGCTGATGAAACCACTGATAGCGCCACATTATCACAACTGGTTTTTATTTTGAGATATGAGATAATGGGGAAAATAAAGGAAAGATTCGTAAGCTTCGTTCAACCTCAGACACAACGCAGAAGGCATAAGTGATGCCATCTTCACAGTGCTAGAGAAAATGAAGATACACGAGACTCCTGAAAAACTTATTGCTCAAAGTTGTGACGGTGCTCCCGTCATGAGTGGTCATAACAATGGGGTGCAAGTGAAAATAAGAGAAAAATATCAGAAAGCCATCTTTATTCACTGCTACGCCCACTAATTAAATTTGGTTGTTGAACGTTGCGTTACCAGAAATAAGCAAGTGAATTCTTTTTAGTAACTTGGAAGGAGTCTCAACATTTTTTTCTCAGTCTCCTAAACGAACTGCAGCCCTTGACGAAGTGGTGAAGAAATGCATTCCCAATTGTCCCCAGTCCATCAGGTGGAATTTCAAGTTGTGGTGCTTTACTACTGTATACAAATACAGAGAAGAAGTTTTAGTGTGTTTAAATACTATTATTGAATGTGAAAGTAGCGACTAGAAGACAATTAATAAGGTCATGGGGCTTAAATGTTTCTTGCAGGACGACGATTTCCTTTTCTGACTACAGTTCTTTATCAAAGTCATGCCTCATTGCGATATGTTCTTCAATAAACTTCAGCAGAAGAATATAGATTTAGTGAAAACGCTAAAGTACGTTTCTGAATTTGTTTCTTTCGTACAAGAAATTAGAGTTTCACATGACACTGGACTGGGGAGAAGAAGGACCATCGGCAAAATTCGTGCGTTTTACAGAACCAAGAGAAGTGTGTGCGAGAGAAGTTTGCGACATCATAATGACGCAAATCAAGGACCGTTTTCTTTTTAGCGATCATCTTTCGGTGGGAAAGTTGTTTGAACCATCATTATTTCCACAACACAGCAAAGCATTTCCAGAAAAAGAATATAAAACTGCTGTTGATATGTATCATTTAAACTATCGATTTACGCCACAAATGAAAAGTACTGTACAGTCGAGCAGATTTTGTAGGGGCATCGGGAGCGTTAATTTCGCTGAACTTTATTTATGAGAACAATTTAACAAAAGCCTTTCCAGGAAGTGTCAAGCTCCTTAAGATTATAGTGACCATCCCGATGACCACTGGTGAAGCAGAACGTTGCTTTTCTAGTCTCAAAAGGGCGAAGACCTTCATTCCAAACACAATGAGAGAAGATCGACTGTGTGTGTTGGCAATGTGTTCCATTGAAAAGGAGTTATTGTCATCACCGAACTTCAATGAACTCGTTATAGACTACTAGAGAGGAGAGCTGACTTCATTTACAAACAAATAAACTAAGGTAAGCCAAATATTATAAGTATATATCGTTAACATAGTTGTGCTGCAGTGCCCCCCCCCCCCCCCCAGCAATTAAACAGTTGCAGCGTACCCCATTTAGAAAACCACGAGCCGCGACTGAACTCAAGGATATTAATTTCCATTACGATGTAAGAAAATATTAATAAAATTGTAAGAGACTTTCCTCCAATCCTAATAGACTCCATGCCGACTTTCGTAGTGCCAATCCGAAAAGTCTGAAACATTTCTTCTGATGTTCAATGGATGAACGGAAAGACCTCAGACCGTATCCCTGCCGTATTTTCTTAGGGACTTGTTTGGTTGCAGGGTACATCGGAAAGCCCTCTGCATGCCTAACACAAACATGCGCGCACACACACACACACACATACACATACACGCAACCCCCCCCCCCACACACACACACACATACATACACCCACTCACCCACATAAGACGATTGAAGAGTGAGCATTTGCTCCAATTACCTTGACCAGGGGCTCTCATATATCCAATATAATATTGTAATGTTTGATCGTTGAAATCTACTTTGTTCCCTTCATTCCGTCTCTTCATGCAAGATCTGCCGAAGTCTCTGCCTAAAACTTGACTTTGGTGCCCCGACGCGACGCGGTCACCGGCTGTTCTGCGCGCCTTGTGGGGCTCCTTCTGAGATGTCGCGTGGAGGAGGCCGCCGGCAGCGGTAGGGAGCCGTTGCCCTGAGCACGTGGGCGTGGCGACTGGGTTCATGGCGCGCGCAGGCGGGTCGCGACTCCGCGCGAGCTGGCAGCGGATGGCCCGAAGAGGATGGGCGAGGGGAGGAGGAGGTCGCTGACCGACGGGGGGCCCGGGCCTACGCGGAAAACTGCACCCTAACTGCTGCCGCTACTACTACCATAATGCCATAATGCGGAACAGACTAAATAGGTTATTGCCTGGAAAGTTCGTATGTAAATGGTTCTGCGTATATGTGGTCCAGTGTTTTCCTCTTAGTAGTCACATCTCACGTGATAAAACATCGAAATACGATTTCCGTAAAAATTCAGATGTCGGAAACGTCAAAACATCTCGCACGCTAAGTGCTACAGGAATGTTGTTAACGACCATTCTTAACGTCGAAGATGCTAAACGTTGCGTGTTTGTTTTGTTGTTGTTTTTTCACTTGAAAGCGACTAAAAGCTCTTGAACATTCGGTTGTGTATTTCTTGAAATGCTTGTAATACGTTAATCAAAATAGTTTGCAGAAAGGAACCGATTGTGTTTTGCGTATTTAAACATATTTAGATGAACTATGTCATCATAACTTCACCCATTCGACGCCGTTCTAATAAGGTGGAATTTTATCTGCCAAAACATCTTGAAACTACCGCGCAGAAACTTCGCCCTCCGAGCCCGCCATCTGTACGCCCGTGTCGCCTCTGAGCGGCAGCAAGTGGTTCACGAGGCGGTCGAGATGAGGCAGCACCTGCTCTCGCGATCACCCCTTTGTGTCCCCCCGTTGCCCTTGTTGGCACTGTCCTAACTAGTCCTATGATCCCAGCTCGTACCCGCAGCCGCCTGCAGATCTCGTTGCTGTCATCGTACGCGAAGGCGGGGCCGGGGGAGGAGATGCCGCATTTTTAGCAGCAGCGTCGAAGAAAGGCGCTCAGAACACAATTAGTTGTAACCTTCACCTTGTTTTTCCTTCCTGCCTCTCCTGCTTTCTTTGTTTTTTCTTTCTTCTTTCTTGTCTCTTACTCTTCTCTCTTCCTCTTCTTTCTTGTCTCTCACTCTTCTCTCTGTCCTCTTCCCACACTTCGTTTTTTTTTCTTCACTTTTCATATTCCTCTATTTGAGTGTCTTTCTTTTATTTTTTCCTTTTCTCTTTATCTTTCTTTCTCTTCTTTGAACGGCGAAAGGCGAAATATGCGACAGCCAGGCGGTGGGACGAACAGAAGCTTCACCGCTGCCGGCGCGCATTGCAGGCCAATCTGGCAAGGCCGCCAACTCGCATTTCCGCGTCCGGCTGTTCCTGGAAGAGCAGCGCTGCGCTGCCGGGCGCACGTACGCATCGCTGTTTTTGGGTGGTGCCCCAGTTAGAAACGGCCCTGCTCCAACTTCAGTGGCGCATCTTTCTTCTGCTGTTGTATATAAGCAAATCAAGTATTCATTAAATTTCTCTTCAATTTTTAATTGGCAAATGATTATTGTGACTTTGATTTCTAAAGGTATACTATTTATCTAATGACACTTGGAGAAGCTAGTATCCAGTGGTGTTTTAGGCCGCTTATGATTTATTTTTAGAAAAATAAGTGAGCGAGTTCTCAATTCACACTGTTTCCTAACTAACAGTGTGCACTCCTCACTCGAAATATATATATATATATATATATATATATATATATATATATATATATATAATTTATTTTATCATTAAATTTATGTAAAGAAAACAAAGACTCTTGTGTCTGTCATTGTTTCCTTAAAATTCGAATCTGCCGCGCTACCGAACAAACGACTGATAGCTGACACCGCATAGGAGGCATCTGGCGATTGATTTCGGAGTCAGGAAGACAATTGAGGAATGATGGCATGTGACAAGAAGCGCGCGTTTTATGCTATTAATTTACCTGAAGTAAAAACTTTAAATGTTGTTTTCTGTTTTTATTACAGAAACCCAACTGAGTTTTTATTTCAAATTAAATACTTGAAGGATTTAATCATTATAGTTATATAATTTCTTAATTCAGAAAGTAAGAGTGTACAGCTCCCTTTAACTCCTAAGCATTACGGGTAATGCTCTACCACAGTTCTGTGGTTGTGACTTTGGTGGTGGTGATGATGGTTCCGTAGACCTCGTGGCCATCACCGACTTCTCTTCGACAGTAGCGAAAAAATTTGAAGTTAGATTTAGACAATGAAAACTTGATTTTATTTTATGTCTTTGTACCTGACGACAACGGTCATTTTATCATCAAAATTATGACAAAAATGTAATAGATGGTAGTAAAATGCGACATTAGACAGTTTATCATATAAATTTAAATTACACTATTTTTATTTATTTCCCGAGTATCCCGTCGTTTGTGCGAGTGCCCGTAAAGCACATTTTAACATGACTTTTTCTTCATTGCAGAGAGCGGCAGCGCAGTTACATCAGCAGCAGTCTGCTCAAGGTAGGTTTCCATTACATTCATTTCCTTTCTACGTAAATTGATTGTTTGGATTTATCGCGAGAAAGATTGATATAGAACTAATCTAATTGGTGGAAAGAAAAATTCGTTTTATTTTTACACTAAGTCAAGATGTGCTAAGAAACATTTCTTGTCGAGAAGTACTCAATATATTTGATCTTATCTTCTACGAGGACAAAAATCTGACCGATAAAAAATACTTCTGATTTTTATTTAAATTACACTTGTCCAACTTCGCAGTGGCACTTGCCTCTGCAGATAATTTGTGTTCGATGATGTTGATTTCGAAACTAAATCATATATTGTTGAATATCTTGAACCTATTAGTCACCTTGTCGATAGGAAATTTTGCTTGTTTAGTTTTTAAATGCAGCACCATCATCCAGATGACTGTCATGCACAGTTCACTGTGGACAGCGAAAAACACGCTGAATCTGCTCGAGCTAGTCCGACCTCATTCACTGCCCAAAACAATGTCCAAACTCCTGTAAAAGAGAAGAGATATTCCTTGATAAAAGATCTCGGCCAGTGAAAACGGATTTTTCTAGATTCATTAGGTAGGAAGCAGTTGCTTAATGAGCGAACACTAGAAATGTGATGAAAACATTTGCGGAAAATGTCAAACGCAAACGCGTTTTATTTCGTTAGTTGGTAAATTAAGAAAAATGATTTTCAACAATAATATAAAATTATTTAGATTGTCTGTTCAACAATAAATCCTATCTTTTATTAATGAACCACTTTTCGTTTAGCGAGTACAAATCATGGCTTGTAGTGCACATTGAGCAACAAAAGTATTCGTACACCGCAGTATTGTACAAATTGAAAATGCATCAGATGGAGAATGAAGTAAATCATTTAAACAAAACTAGGAGACAAATTGAAAATGAGTAGTTCGAAAAACCGTTATCATTGCAGGAGCGACTGAATTATAATATATTGGGGTGATTTTTATTGAAGAATGAGTTTTTCTCAGACGCTCACCCGTTTCTTCAATTAAGAAAATATCGTGCGCGTGGTTTAGGGGCTAGTAGTGTTCACGGGCGGACGGACGGGTTTTGGGAAGAAGAAGAAGAAGAAGAAGAAGAAGAAGAAGAAGAAGAAGAAAGAGGAAAGAAACAACCAAACCCTTTTTCGGTATCAGGAGCCCCCAAAACGTGTATTTCTGTTGAAATCTGGAAACCGATATCCGTATATACGTATGTATACGAGAAAGTAGAAATCAATGAAAATAGTAAATCAAGGAAGTGAAGAGACTTCAATAAACAAAAGTCAGCATTCACATCATCGAATGAAATTCCAACGGGTACTTACATATTTCGTCCAGAAAATGGAAAGTACACAAGAACTTAACATATTCCTAAGATATGCGAGCGGCGAGTCTGCTAAATAAAGTGGAAAAGCCCAGAGTGCGTAATTTACCGTGTTTGTTTACAAATGACTTCCTACGGGGCTGTGGCGTAGCAGAGCGTCTGTGTGGGCAAGGAGAGTGGAATCCAGAAGGCCACGGACAAATTCCCAACCGCACCTGTGCAGCTGTGGGCGGAAGAGTCGGGGAGTAAGTTATTATAAATTTACATTTTCGAGAGCTAAAACGTGATTCATTGAAACATTATCGGAACCGTTAGCTGGAAAACAAATAGCTAATAACATATTCGTCTCGTAATGTACAAGATATTCCCACCTCTTTCGAGATTTCTGGCACTATCACTTAATGCATTTGCGGACAAAATGCTGTAAATGCTCTCTTATGGTGCTTCTCGAAATCCCAAACGTTTTTTAGTGTAAATGAACTCAAAGTATCGCATTTTCATAAAAGCTTAAACGACATTTTCTCATAATAAACTTTTTTGTGAAAATGTCTATTTGTTCTTCTTTGATATTCTGACTCATTTCAATTAAATTATCAGGAGTCAAACAATAAAATGTGAAAATAGACACGTTTTTGAGAGAGAAAGAAAATATGTTCAATATAAATATTACAGAAAAAAACAAGGCATTAAGTTAATTGAAAGATCTGAAAATATTATATTTGCCATTTTCTGCGAAATATTGATAAAATTGTTTAATAGTGAGTTTCAGGACGAAAGTTTTTGAGGTAAAGAAGTTTCCAAACGGCAAACAGCAAAAGCTGTTGAAGAATGTCGTTCTGACAAACACACTCAGCACTGCTGAGCACATTGATCAAATATGCAATAAAAGATTAAGTTTTCTTATAAAATTAGTTAAGATGATACTTCATAATAGACCTTGTACGGTGTGTTTCAAGCACTTTCATTAGCAGACTACACACAATAGCTGAAATATTATATTCGTACAGAATAATTATCTTTTTATTGAACCGTTACAAAGAAGTACGTGCTATGTTGTATGTGCCATTAGTTTTAGAAATTAATATCAATATACAACATTTAACATCACTGATTTGCTAAAACATTCAGCTAAGCATAACATTAGAGGCAGGTTTTGCTGCGCCAATGTTAGGGTATACATTTACACTTTTAACTTACCGTTGACATGGAAACTCATGCAAAATAACAACTAGTATCCTCCACATAAAAAAGACAAAATAGAAGACGAGTTAATGGAATATAAGGCCATACTCAATCATAGAATATGACGCATCATACAAACTACAAATTCAACAGACTTGGCTAACTTGGCTACACTGCGGTGCCTTCGTTCAGCCAAGCGACGATTACTAATATTGCTCGAAACACAAGACGGAGATCCGTTTATGCAACATCTCTTCAAGGGAACCTTGGATATGGAGAGATCCTGGGATTCGTGCTGAGAAAATAGCGGCAGGAACTGTAGAAGGCCATCGCGGCCTCTTTTCTGAACTGCATAGCGATTATCTAAGCTCTGCCGCGAAGGACCCCCAAAAAACACAAACACGGAACTTCCAGCAAGTTAGTCCCAACTTTTTTCGACAAGTTCAAAAATGAATTGAAAACATATTCACTGCAGACGCCCAATAATCCGCCCTGTGGTTAAGGCAATGTACATTTCATGAATCAACAAATAAAATATAGGCATTGTTTTAGGCAATTGATCAATATTTAATCATTTTATCTACATTGCCCACGAACATTTTTTCTTGTATTTTCTATACGCGCGTGCATTCTACAGTATATTGCGACTCGCTTACAAAAACGAAAAATATTTTGTATGCAAATTAAAAAAATTAGCACTGATCAATTTCAACACACTAATATGATATTTAATTTTTGGGAAACTAGAGAACTATCTTAATAGCCCGCGCTCGCAATATTTAGCACTACGACAAATAAGACTAGTATAATTCGAATCGACTTCAAATTGCGAATTGCATTTAAGTTGTTACTCGAAAAAGAGAAAAATTATCCTTCACGTTTATAAACAGTAACCAAGGAATACTACAGAATACTACCAACCTCTATAATCTGGATTAAAGTTTTCGTGCTACGTAATGTTTTTCAATAGTGTTTGGATTTCTTCAAAGCTTGCTTTTTTTGTTGCACTTCATCGTTGTCGTTTTACAGAGAGACGATAACTATCGTCAAGCTGAGTCACAATATTCACGCGTCACAGTAAAGCCAGTTCAACACTACTGATTTTATGAAGATGTCTTTTGATGCTTTTGTCTCTGAAGTGGTGCGTGTCATTATAACCGGTCTTCGTCCGCACAATTTCCTCCTTGTTAAGACGCAAGGAAAACAAAATAGTGCATTTTTTCCTTACACCCACATAGCAACTTGTATGTCGAATAAATATTAGCATTGAATCGTTGACGAATCTCTCGTTTTTCTGATTTCACAGTTGTTTCAATTTACAGAACAGGCAGATCCGGACCGAGCTTCTTAATTGAAATAATTGAAGACCAGGATTCAGGGATGCTAGAACTGAAGCACTATTCAAACCCAAGATTTAATACACATTTTTACACTGATTTTAAGTCGGCCCTCACCATCCACATCAGATGCAAAACTCACGTTTCGGGGTATCGAATCGGGGGCACTGTTACTGACAGTGGGACGGAGACTTCGTCTCGGAGTTGGGTGACGCGATAGCCTGATAGTGCTGCGCTAAGCGGAGTTCACTGTGTATGTGTGAACATGATCCGGTGAAAACACCCAACGAAAACACAGAAGCGAAGTCACGTGGTACCCAATGATCCTTATGGAAGGAGGTGTTGTTTCAAAAAGGTGAACAGCGATGTGGCCACGTTGGTTCGTCAAAGTAATACTGGTATGGAAATTAAAAAAAGAGGAGCAGAAAAAAGTGGTATTATAGTACAATAAATATTTATTGTTTCTCTCTTTCTATCTATCTATCTCTAATCTCTATCTCTATCTCTCTTTCTTTCTTTCGTTCTCTCTACTCGCGTATGCGGTCAAGATTTACTTGGTCAAGGAATGTGACAATATTTTGACCCTGGTATGCCAAATGGAATTGTGCGTGATCGGTGAGTAATATGTAGAAATGATTCGCATTTATTTCAGAAACGTTTGCAAGTACAGGGAACCGCAGTAATAGTACTCCAAATTGTTTTGTCATTCCACTAACTAGAGAGTCGTGCCTATTACAAGTTTAATTGAATGCATGATCAAAAGTAACCACTCTTTCACGCACTATATGGTTGATGGATTGGTGATTCCTGGTGCGTCAACAGCTAAGGTCATTAGTCCCGTATGTTTGATGCATATTTTTTGCTCGGGAGTTGGTGATGATCTTCGCCCGCTGGAGAGATCCGGCGCCGACCTACCGTCGATTAGCGGGGTTTTCCCCAACCAGGAATCTCCCACCAGCGGGGCACTGCTCCTGCCCGGACAAGCTCTAAGCTTCCGACTGGTCTCCCGGCATGTGTGGTAGTGTACTGCTTGTAGGTTAAGTGTGTGTAAGGGGTAGGAAACGACAAGGAATGGGAAGGAAAAATCGGCGCGGTCTATGGCCCGTTTGTGGGGTTATGCTTCGGCATTCGCGTGGTGTTGATCGGAGAAACCATGGAAAACTACCGATCAGAGCAGCCGGCCTCTAAAACTCTCCTCCAGACCGCGACTGAATTCGACCTAGCTGACAAGCAGTGTCGAAAATCTTGCCACCGTCGGGACTCGAACCTAGGACCTCCCGGTCAGAGACACTGCAGTGACACCAGTTGATGCCCTGAGCTACCTCTCTCGGTCACTATTTAGTGATTGTAGGCTGCAGCCTCACGGGACGTTGCCGGTAACGGCCACTCTTCTGTAGTGTTTATTGTACAAGTCCGTGTGTACCCTAATATAAATATCACTCAATTACTATAGAGATAAGAACAATATTCACTCTGATAAAACTCTAAACTTCTTTGGAACTATCTCCTCAGTCAACGTAGCTGACAGCTAAGTTGTGTGCCACAACCTCGATTTGAACCGTTTGAGCTCTCTGCTTGGTTATCTTGAACAAACGTCAGTATCAATTGCATTGTAATAAGAGCACAGACCCTTTCAGAGTTCCACCGATATCCGCCTAGGCGATTCACTCCTATCCGTGTTGTTACATTTCTTAATTGGATTTCGTCTTCGGGAATTGGCCATTTTGGCCGTGACTGCCAACTAATTGCGAGATGACCGTGAACAAAGCGTCGAGGAGTGGGGAGAACGTCCGTGCTCATATGCCATGCCGGCCGAAGCCTATTTCTGACGCGGCCGCGGCTAAAACCGGGCACTCCGCGCCATTCCCGCCCTCCTCGCCTGGCCACACCCCTCCACTCCCCATCGCGGCCGCGTGCCCACCGCCTACGGCCTGGAGGCGGGCTTGGGGCTACGAGATAGCAAATCTTATTTTTTTATTTTTTATTCAAAGGCTTTTCATGTGAATGCTAAAATAAAATAAATTATTTGACCCAGCATTTTAAACGAAGGTCACTGATCATTCAGGTCCTGGTTGCAGCTTTCAAGTTATTTTTAACACATTTGTTTCTATTTAGTTAGAAATTTTAGTGGAAGGAGAGGTAAAGTAGGAAATTATTGTTAGGTTATTGCTTCGTGTTGGAATTTCTTTTTAATGCATGGATTTATGGATTTGTTCCTATATTTTGGCTTACAGGGTAGAAAATTATCGAAACGTTATCGAAGAACATTGTTTTTAGGTGTTAAGAGAAAGTTGTTCGGATTCTTAAATCCTTTTGCGGTTGGGAATTGCGCACAAACCACGGAGAGTTAGTAATTTTCCTAAGTACATAATTTTGGAACGTCTGGAGAATGTTGATGTTAGTTATAGAAGCTGTGGACCAATTTTTTTTGGGGGGGGGAGCGAGAGTTATTTTGTTCTTGCTGAGAACACAATTAATTCACAATAGGTGCCTCCTTTATTGCATTCTTTGTAGTGAGTTGTGTCCTTCCTACGAAATGTTTAAATTAAAGAGTCCAAATCGAGAAAATTAGACAAGGATTCTTTTCCAAGAGCATTCTTTAGATTCATTTTTATTAGAATACATATCATGAACAATGCTGTGCTAATGTAATTGATGTTGAGGCTTTCATTTAAAACTTTTGTTTACTAAGTGTTCGTATGGGCCCAATTAGTGTAACTATATTTTGTTAAGTTCATGGACGATAGTGAATATTTAAGTTAACAATCCACATCTTTGACAAATAATTCGTAATATATTCAAAACGGAAACAAGAAGCTAAGAAACATTGACAGGGAATACTATATTCAATGCTTGTAATTGATTATTGTGTAAACCAATTACACATCGAAGTTTCACTTTGTTTTATTGCCTGCCAAGAGGGCAGCAAGAGTCTTGTCGGGTGTTAATATATCTGATTTAAGCTCTTTCCACAATTTACGAGCGTCAGACAGTCCAGTTCCCAATTTAATTTTTCTTTATACCCGCCGATTTCACTCGTCTTTCAGAAGTTGCGTTTAAGGAAATGCAAAGGAGAGAGAGAGAGGAGAGAGAGAGAGGAGAGAGAGAGGAGAGAGAGAGAGGAGAGAGAGGGAGGAGAGAGAGAGAGAGGAGAGAGAGAGGGGAGAGAGAAAGAGAGAGAGAGGGGAGAGAGAAAGAGAGAGAGAGAGAGGAGAGAGAGGAAATTAAAATGGAAATGATGAGAATTGCAGAATCATGCAAATATCACCAGCCCCTTCTTGAATTAGATGAAGATATTTCTGAAGAAGATTATGCGAGTGTTCGTACAAATTCAACAGAAAAAACAGTACGCTACAGGCATGATCATTGGAGAGAAAGTAACCTAGGGAATAGGTCAGGCCAAGGTGTAGTCTAGTGTTAAGTCATTGTTATTACTTTCTCGTACTTAAGAAGGAACTTCTTAAAAAGAGAAAGATATGTGATGCTGCGCGAAAAAATGGCGAATTTGCGACCAAAAACTGTTTTTACACGGCACTGGCAACGAAAAAGTAGATAAATCCGGTTACTTAATTTAGAAAAATCCTCTAACACGTGTTGTAGCCAGAATCTATGTTTTGTGGGTTCTTGAAACCGAAAAATCGATTGACGGCAAAACGTCTGTCTATTCGTGTGTCCGTCCGTCAACAATGCTACCGGCTAAACTGTAAGCTGATTTTCTCCAAAATTGATATTCCTCTATCGATCTGGCTGATGTAGCGGCCCCTTCAATTTGAAACTGACATTTTAATTTTGGTACTTTACATGAAGCCCCTGGGACATTTTCAAAATTTAAAAAAAAAAATGACGACATTGTTTTTGATTAAATTTTGTTGGATAGTCTAAAGGACGTTTAAGAGAAAGACGCAAGTCTCATATCCTAATCTTCACCATATCCTAATCTAATCACAAAATCCTAATTTCTCGAAATTGAAAAAATTCAAAATTTTTTCGGCGTCTTCCTACAACTACAATTATGCAGGCACCATTTTTTTCTTAATGAAATATGTTCATCCAAAACATATCTTCAAGTAAGGTCATGTTGAAGTTTTCGAAAATATGAGTATAGTTGTCTTTTTAGTGTATTTGTCCAGATTTTAAAGATTTCAGATACTAAAACAATTATAAAAAATGACGTCAATAAATGTGTTCAAATTCATTTAGATGCTAAATAAAAAAAAAAATCAACTACCCTTGATATTAGAACATGTTTATCCTCATGAAATAAATCAAATTACCTTCAATAAGTTTATAATACATTATAAAAATGATTACAAAATGTGAAGTTCAGTAAATATTTATATAAAATTTTCAACTTTGCAACCTAAATTAATTTAAATTTAATATTGCTAAAAAGTAGAAATAATCCGAGGAAACTTTGGTTTTTTCAACTCAAGCCTCCTTTGTTTTAGCCACATTTTCCCCCCCTAAAATTAAAAATTTTTTAATTGCCCATTACAAATAATGAGTCATAAACAGAATAAAATTCGTTATCCATCTATGTGAATATGAACATTATGAATGAATATTATGCATGTATAAATAGCAATGAAAGTGATTAACAAAATAGGAATAATAGAAAAACGGAATAAAATATACGTATAAATAGTAAAAAAATGGAAAAGTATATGTGCAGTTTGCAAAGTGACAAAGCAGCGCTTAAAACGAACCTCTACAACACTTTCGTAGTAAGAGAACATAAACGAATTTCGCGCGATTTCTCGTCCGCGCCCGCCAGCCAATCAGGGAAGCCGGTGCGGAATACATGTGCAGTTAGCTTATATGTGCACCGGAGAGGGGCTCGTCGGTGACGTCACGTAGTGGCCGTTTCCTCGTTACGCCGCTCGCGCGCGCGCGCGGCTCGGCTGGCGCTCGGTTGGCGCTCGCCCGGCGGCGGTGGCCTTGGCCGGCGCAAGGACGCGACCGGCACGCGGATGAGGCGCGCGCGGATGGCAACGCCGAGGCGTCTCCGCCCACGCCCACGCCCACGCCCACGCCCCCAGCGCCGCGCTTCTGGCACCTCGCTGCCCCAGAGATTCCCCGCCTCATTGTTTATGACGCCGTCCTGTACAGAGCGCCCGCCGAAAGTGGAGTATGCACTTGCTTAATCTAGTTATCGTGCTATCTAGTTATATTTTAATCAATTTTTTATAACTGTTTATAGACATTAAAAAATATATTGTTAAAAATAACCTTTTTGTTGCTCCAAGAATTGACTCCCCCGGCCGAAAATCAACCCGGATGCGCTTAGTTGCTCGAATATTTATTAATGGACAAATTGTAATTAATATTAATATATAAATATTTCCCAATATATAAATATCAAATTTTTAATATTACTAAGGTTATATATAATTTTCTCATTAATTTTTATTACTTCTGTTCAATTTTTGGATTTTATAAGGGAGGCCCCTTTGTTTGTTCGTAATTAGTTCCTCCGAAGACATGAATCCAGGCCTGGCGCCGCACTTTTCAGCGAAACACGACGCATCGCGCATGCGATTCGAGAGCCGTAAGCTTTGCTTCTCTTTGTTGTACAATAAGCTGTGCTCGGATGCTATCTTATCAGCCTTTCTAAGAGGCAAAAGAACGTTTTGAAGAAATAACTTCCTAACATTTTGTTCAAGGAACCCTTCGAAAGACAACCGCGAAATGATTTTATTAGCCAATATGAACGCATTTCTGGTCCTTCCAACCCTCGAACTTAAATCCATTGTCACATCCCGAGTTGTTTGGCATAATCAAGCCGAAACTTCCGAGAATTCAAATAAAATATTTTGGTTGCCCTTGCCTAAGTATCTGAGAATAAGAATACAAGTCAGTGTCTCACTTCTTTTACTTCGATTTTCTCTTCAGCCACTTTCTGGAACACTTTCGGAAATACGTAGAATAGAAGCGCTTTAATAATAATTCGCTCAATGTCGAATTGGACTCTCTAAACTTCATGGAAGAAAGGAATTCTGATCGTTAATGAACGCAACCAATAAATTACTTTACCTGGAGTTACTAAAGTTACATGACTCACCTGTATAATTAAGATTATAACAAGTGATCAATACTTCGTTCAGTCTATCAATACTACGTTCCGTTCGAGTGTAAGTTGTTATATTATGTCATATTCTAGTTATATATTATGTTATGTGTAATATATTCTAGTATAAGTTACTCGTTTAATTTTATGACATTAGTTTATGGAGGCATATGTTATTGGATTTTTCTGCATCCGAATATGCTATTTATCATTTAAACTAAACAAGGAGTAAATAAAAAACAAACAATTGGCCGAATGCGATTCGAATTT
>BLKR01001888.1:0-100000 GCA_011170035.1 Teleogryllus occipitalis | reverse complement strand
CAGGTTCTTCATTGAACAATTTAATAATGAATAATTATTTATAACAATCAAAAATTTTTATGAAGTAACTAAATATTGGGAGTTCTCTAAGAAGTCTCTAAGATTTGATTTTGCCCATAAATTTTGAAAGGTATAATTTAAATTTCATGCTGTAAATTTCTAAATAGTACTTCAAAATTAGAAAAGTTAAATCCTTCACATCCTAGCAACTGGAAAATTAGTGTTTCCCCCCCTTTTTTTTTTCTACCATGAACTTTAAACTATTATATCTACATCAGTTCTTATGATTAAAAAAACAAAATTATTGTGGATCTGTTGCTTTGACTTGAAAAATAACTGTTGTAACAATCAGTGCTGATGCAAATGAATTATACACAGCATTTGAGGTTCATATTCCATCAAAAACACTTGAGTGAGTATTATCGTAGTCACTTGGAGTGAATCTAGAATATGATCGTAATGAAATTTGTCATACTTTTATTCATGCATTGTTTTTCTAAAATTGCTTTTTTAACCATATTTATGAATTATTGAATAAAATTTTGTCATTGTTACAATAGAGGCACAAGATATATACTCATCTACAGGATTTGGGTCAGAATTACTAATTCTCATGTAGTTTTCCACTATATTGGGGAATTTTTCCCTAATATACTGCTAAGCTTCTGCTTCATAGGTTGCAACCTTCAAATATTTAGGACATGTGGCCAGTCATTGATTTTTCTTTTTTTCATTGTCAGTTATCATTAAATTAATGCTTATATTACTTTGATAAGAACATTATCAGAGTTGAATTGACCCAAGAAGAGGGTGGTACACTAGTTAATGGTGCATTTTATTAAGGACTGCTTTCGAGAAAATGTGGTTTATTGAATTTAATTTCAAACACTTTTTTTCCTTAAACAAAATTAATATGCATTGAAACCAATAGTTAACAATAATTCAACAGCCTTGTCATTCACTTGTAACTCAGTAATGTTACATGGTTATTTTAAAAGAAATCCAAATCCTACATAAATGAGACCAATACTTTTATCTAATTTCTTGAGAATTCCATATATTTAAAGTTTCCTCCCAGGAATTAATTTTTAGAACTATTTTGCATGTTTCTTATGAGGGGAGTTATGATTAACATTTCTTGAAGGCATTGCTTGTGTGGATCAGAATTTTTATTTTGTCCCTTGCATTATCACGGAGTGATTTGCTTCGATAAATACAATCCATGATATTCAAACAATTCTTCGAATTCGAACTCCTTTTTGTCAATTGCTGGAAGAGGCGAATACTAGTACATACACGTGGTATTTCAACAATTTTTGGATATTTTAAGGAAATTGTTAGTACCCTCATTTTGAACGCAATACAATTGGATCGAAAAAAAGAAAATCGGTAATTACCGCAGTTAATGGTTATCCAACTGCTGCTCTTGACAGGTTCAATTCCTCAGAGGCAGCCTTGTGAGCACGTTGTTCATTAGCGAAATGGAAGCGGGGTTGCGAACACATTTCGCTACAGTTCCTCCTTGCTCCATTGGAACATACGGTCATTGGCGGATTTACGCATGGGGCGCCCCTGGGCACCACACTCAAGCCGCCCTTTTTACTTTCCCGCTGCCGCTTACGCTGGGGAGAGAAAGTTAAAAGTATATAATGCTGCGGAGGAAAAAATGAATTTTCGACAAAAAGAATTCTTATTGCCGCGCCCTAGTTGTTTTTTTTTTTTTCTCTTTTTTTTTCATTTATTTGACATAGATGGTGAATACATAGCTCAGTTGAAATAACTCTATATATGTTTGATGACTTAATACTAACTTAAATTAAAACTTAAAACTAATACAAGGGTTGAGGTTACCCATGGGGCTCCTCTAGTCGGGATCTAAATCAGAGAATAAGTAGCGCCCTAGTACTGAAAACCTGATAAGTCCAGTTGTTAAATGGTAGGGGGGGACCTCTAACAAGTGGTGTAGCTAGAATCCACGTTTTGTGGGTCTTTGATACCGAAAAATCGATTGAAGGCAAAACGTCGGTCTGTCAGCCCGTCCGTCTGTCAGTGAACAACGCTAGCGGTTAAGGTTAAATCAATCAGCCGATTTTCTCCAAAATGCATATTCCTCAATCGTTCTGATTGATATCGCGGCCCCCAAAAATTACTCAATTTTTTATTAAATTGTTATTTGAGGACGCTTAGGGAATTACGGACGTTTAAGAGGTTACGGAGGGTTTTTAATGGTGCAAGAAACAAGGACTAGTTTTTCGGCGTCTTTCTTTAACTAAAATATTAAGGATCGACATTTTTTTCCTTAATGAAATCTGTTCCTTAAAGACAGATTGTGAAGTAAGGTCATGTACAATTTTTCGAAAATTTCAGAACTTTTAGCATGATATTGCGTGAAATCAAGTTAATTTTTACTTTATCGTATGCATACGTAGTATAGAGAAAGTTATGTAATGTTGCGGAAAATCGATTTCGAGATTTCAACGGAAATACATTTTTCACAAATACACACCCCTTGCACCGAAAAGTGTTTTTTTAACGTCCGTGAACACTGCTAGCGCCTAAATCACACGGACAATCTTTTCCAAATTGAAGTGCATCTGGTTCTAGTTGAAGCTTTGAAATTTTGAAAATCTTTCTTAAAAATATGGGGCTACTTAACATGAAGTCCCCCGGACATTTTCAAAATTTTCTCAAAAAGGCTCAAAGTTTTTTCTTTAAATTTCTTGAAAGTTTAGAGTAAAATACACTGATAAGGTGGCATAGGTCCGATTTTCACGGTTAACTCTGAATTTTCGAAAATTGCGAAAGGTTGAAAATTTTTTTCGGCGTCTTCCTACAACTATAAAATTGCAGACAGAGATTCCTCCTTCAAATGAAATTTATTGCCCGTAAATAGTTTTTTCATTAAGGTCATGTGGATTTTTCAAAATTTTAGTAGTTTTGTGCAATAATGCGTGAAATATTTGCAATTTTAAAAAAATGACGAAAATAAGATTTTCCGTACTTGATGAACGTAATTTGAAGTTGATAAGAGGCAGTTGGATGGTACGTTAGTCAGAATTTGTCAGTATTGTATATTTCTTTGTTCGTTTCGAAGACTCGAGCTTATGGTACATGTTTACAAATTAATCTTTTAGAAATGAGTATATAAAATGTATTTGGCAATCCATAATTTTGTCCGTGTTGCGCGGAATGTATTTGTTTTCTAAATGTATTGAGTATTTTCTTTTAAGCAATCCGCAAACCTCATTTGAAATTAGCTTAATTATGTTTTCTCTCGTTAAAATTCGATTTAAATGTAGCATAAAAAATGAAATAATTGAGAACCATAAATTTGTGTGCAGTTTTATTTAACATTCGTTTTATATTACCACCGTATTTTGGGCAATACTGCAGCGATGGAAATTTGAGAAGTTCATTGTTGATCGGCGACAAGATAAAGATAATTAGGTTTTATTTACTTCAGTGAATTCCGTCTCATTGTTGGGACACGATTTAGCTCTATGA
Source organism: Teleogryllus occipitalis (assembly GCA_011170035.1). Lineage (NCBI taxonomy): Eukaryota > Metazoa > Arthropoda > Insecta > Orthoptera > Gryllidae > Teleogryllus > Teleogryllus occipitalis. Next base: position 96,496 of record BLKR01001888.1, on the reverse strand, counting down.
AACTCAGTTTTAACTGTCGAATTTGTGTTGATATTTTCTTTAAAATATTTAGTTTTCGTGCCTAATGTTCTACGATTTGTAACGAGTTTTACAAAAAACGACAGATGTTTTAATTCAGACAGAAATTGCGATAAAAATTGTACTGATCGTAGTGACCGTTGCTAAGGACGAGAAAGTATGTTTTGTTTTTAGCCCCACTAGTTTCTGTTCTTTAATTTTCAATAAAGGCAATAAAATTTCATTTATTTCTAAAGCATTTATTCGATTAATAATAATACACCCTTACGGTAATTTAATAAACATGTTTATATAACAAAAAAGATGCCTTTTCACATGCTGAAGGCTATAGTATTAAAAAAAAATTGATTTTACAGAACATTGTTAGAAAAATCCACGTTATCGTTCTTGGTCTGGTCAGCTCTCGGAACGCAAGTGCCCTTGTTGAATAAACACCGAAAGTTCTTACCTGTCAATAATTTTTCAAATAAATAAACTTTTGTATTAAAGCGAATTTGTCACCCAGGGGCCAGTGCCCACGCCTAAATCGACCACTGCATACGATCCATAGCTTTAGTGGCCCTGACTGGTTTTCTTGTGTATGAATACAAAACAATTTGAAGTGTTTTTTTACTTACAAAGTATAGCAATTAATCTTTCAAATGCCAATAATACTGAATGTTTATTTTTCGTCACGTTAATACAAACTAGTAGTGCTACAGAATGGCACAGACTTTCTCGTAGTAAAGTGTTCTAATTTCCGTGGTAAGAACTGGCTTTACGGTCTTGCACCATTCTTTTTCCAGCTGCCGTCTATCGCCAACCAAAATATTTTTTTTTTTAATTTTTTCAAATTTTCGTTTTTTTAATAGTACAACCGAAATATTATATTAAGAATATTGAAGAAGAGTAAAACCTCGTCCTAAATGGTAATTTTCATTGAAAAATTTAGAGCCTCTTTTTTAAGGGTTTAAGCGGTACTGTAAATGCGAAATTTGAAGCTCTTTTTCACAGGAGTCTATTGAGTTTTCGAAAAACTTCGTATGATGCCATTTGAGGCACTTCCACTCACAAATATTAAACAGTGTGATTACCACTATCCTTTGGAAAAGTTTGAAGAAAAAAATTGCAGCTATTTTTGAGAAAATGGCGTTTGAACGTTTCTGAAAATACCGAATTTGGAGCTCATTTTAACATATTACCGACTAGTAAAAAAAATTACATTTATGTTATTTTGGAACAAAAAAAAAATATAGCAATATGGCGTTTATGTTATCGTATAGGGTTCGTTTGGCACTAATCCATCCAAATATTTACAGAAAAAATTTGGAGCCGTTTTGAAAAAATCTTGTTTTTGTTATTTTTTAAAATTGCAAAGACTGCACGCACTATTGCACGAAAACTATTAAAATTTTCAAAAAAATCTACATGACCTTAATGAAAGAACTATTGATGGACAACAAATTTCATTTGAAAGATAAATCTCACTTCAATTTAATAGTTGCAGGAAGACGCTGAAAAAAATTCAAACTTTTTCAATTTACGAAAATTCCGAAAATTCATGAAATTATAATTTGTAATTTGAACTGCAATATATTATCTCTGTTAATCCCCCCTGTCGCATTTCATTTTTTGCAATTTTATCTATTTCCGCATATTTTTTTTTCAATCTCATAATGTGCCTTTTTTATTTGAATTTTATAATTTTTAATTGGAACTGCTATCTTTTATCTATATTAATCGTCCCGTTGAATTTCAATTTTCACAATTTTATCTACTATTTGTGATTAAAATTTAAATGTATCTATTAATTGGAATTTAATTTGCGATCTTATTTTGTAATTTATTTATATTTTCTTTTCTGTACATTGTAGTGATGACGACAAAGCCGGCTATCTGAATAAAAATACTATGTTGACGAAGATGACCTCTTTTATTTCATCATATAAGAACGTCAACACCGAATCAGAATTCCCACAAGTTATGTGATATTAATAGTTGTATTTAATTATAATGGAGATTGAATTCCCGAAAAAAAAATTAATTCAAGTTAGAATCGTTCGTGACTAACGATGATAAAATTACTTCTCCATCTCTCTTAATTGGATGGAGGTTGTAGCTGCACCCCTCACCTCCTCCAATCTGATGTACGTCCATACTCAAATACGAGGACCCGTGTTGGTGCTGCATGCTGGGTCCGTTCCGTTGAAATACCGCTTTGTTGATATTCCTTATTAGTTTCCTACCTAGTAATTCTGAGGGTGAAGTTAGTTATGCAGTTTGTGTCATGCGACTCGGGCGGTGTCACAGTCTTAGTTTAGGGATCGTATTCATGCCAAGACATGCCGAAATGCACACATATATTTTTGGGTGTTGTTTGGAAGGGTTCCAGTTTACGTGCAGTTGGATTTAGTACCGGCTGTCTGCGAAGATAGGTTGGTCGGTATAACCTTTTCATTCATGGATAGAGAGATCAGAAAAAAATGAACTCCATATTTGATGCGTGAATATTGTACGATGTTTTCTTTTTATTTATATGGAATTTGTAAGCAAATGTGAGTGCCTCGTGTTGATTGGCCATGACTGGTTTAAATAAGTCTGTAGATCATTTAAAACTGTTCTGCAAGCCTTGAAATATTTCACAAAAATAGTGTCGAAGACCGATCGGGAGGAGGGGGCGGTATCTTGTGCCTTAAGTAGTGATTCTCTTTTATAGTTACAATCAATATCTAGAGCAATTTCACAGGCCAACGACCAAAAAACGTTTTTTGTGTGTTCACCTAATTAGACTAGTACTAGTACGTAAATAGACAAATGATTTGCAGTAGCTTTGAAATAATCGAAATCTTAATTCTTTTGTAACATGACCGTAACTACTTTGGAATTGCAGCGAGAATTGGGTATACACTGCTTCTTTCAGGTGCGCGCATTCTCTTTGTTACGCCACGGAGGGATAATACCTTGGATGAACTCTTGCCCAAGAAAGTACGTAACGTTCAATATTACCACGCGCGTTTCCTGCTACGATAAAAAATAGTGTTTGGTCGTCTGTATCGTAAGGGATTTACTGATGTTTTGTAGAACAATGCCTACCACAAAAGCAAGCAATCTCAATCATTTTATTTCCACTTGTATTGAACGTGATTTATTTCCATTTCCTGAATAACTTTATATTATATGATAGTTCATTCACGTGCTGAAGGATTATCGAATTTTCCCCTTGCGATAATTTTGTGACGTACATTGCGTTCTGTGAAAATAAACACCAAGCATGAATTAATATGAAACATTTTAATATATACCTTTTTAATATATAATTAACTCTCTTGCTACAAGTTGGCTTCCAAGAACATGAACTCCGAAAAAGAACTACCTTCCAGCTCAACAACATTAATATCTAAATAAAACACACAATTCGCCATTAGTTTGTAAAGTGCGATTTCCTACTTGTAGATAAATACTTATTTTTCGAAATGTCTTCCATTGTTTTTCATGAAATTATTCCATAGGGAAGGATATGTTTATCATTTACTGGTGTTCGAATTGCACATTATGTATCTGGCTTGATCTTATCTGTTTTAACAGTTCTATTAAAGTTATATGTATTCGCAAAAAGTCACTAAATATCAATCATTAGTAATTTGGGTGCCAATAAATCTAGCTACTATACGATTTCCAAACTATTTGTAACATTACTTATACGTTTTTGAGGCGAGGGGGTGAGATAGTTGAGACATTTAACTCGTATCAGGTTGCTGTGGAAGGAGCGGTTGTGTGACGTTGTTTACCCTGTAGAAGCATTCTGAGGGCATGGCGTCATCTCCGTTTCTTCCTTTCCACCTGAAATGTCCGGAGAGGCTTCCCTGACCAATAGCTGAAGATTCCTTACTCGTCAAAGCCTCACGAGAGCCTGTTTTTGCATTCCTCTGTATCCATCCGCTCATTAAAAATCGCCACGGTAACCCAAGATGTTATATTTTTAAGCTTGCATCCTTAATGTAGACTGAAAATAACCGCCTTGTGGGCCCAGTGTTAAAAATTTAGAGTTCCTAAATTCGGAAATACGCTTGCACCATCGACCCATGCCCGTTGCTAGTTATGTCGGACGGTATTGCGAGACACTTTAAGGGTGAATCGTCACTTTTTGCAATGCTGCAGGTTTTTTCTTTTTTTACGAAAATATATATTATTTATATATTAAATATTTTTTTAGTTGAATGTGCTATTTTAAAGATAGTTGCTTTTTTGAGTTACTGCAATGTTGAACGCTCCAGAAGCAGTTTGCAACCATGTAATCGGACATGAGACCATAAAGTACGTGTTACAATTTAATTTGCATTGGAATGAATAGCAGCATAGGATATGTGCTTTTTAGAATTGCTGGTATCAATTACATTATTCGAAGAGAACTGTTTCATTCCAACCTGGGAACACAAAATTGCTCTCAGTGTTTGCTTGCGTTTATTTTGTTATATTCAAAAGTGTGGAATATTTAGCCGCTCTTGTGGATACTTTACATCCAGTTGCTTCCTGTTACATTCAATTGCAATTTGATTTTAACCACATATGTTCTGATGCTTTCATTTCTTAACAGCCACTGGGGTAGCGCTTTGTCTGTTTGCAGAGCGGAATTAGAATGTTGTTGCTTACGTACTATTAGTTTTTCGTAAATTAGCTTTAATCTGTGTTGAGGTGAAATCAGTGAGGATGCAAACGTTCCCGATTCCAAATTGAATGATATTAAGGAGGTGACTGTGCTACCAAAAACACCACAACATTCAGAAGATTATCGGTACACCCCTCGGTGCGTTATTGAGTTGACACTTTCAAACTTCCATTTTATTTCATCCTCGCTACTTTTAAATCCATTAAAATTTACTTTAGGGAAACTTTTGATCAATTATTTGAATATTTTCTGGATAGATGCGGATACTTTGCGTCATGATGTATAAAATGCATTCGGCGTAGTGAGATCTCTGGAAACATGAGAGTTCCTGTCAGGGTAGTCGTCTCGAAATTTTCGTAAGGCATCTTTTTTAGCAGCCTTATTCTATCTTGATGTACAGGTGTTGAAAACTCAGCCTCTAGTTGTGGTTTAAATCCAAGAACAGGCGGACTTCGAGTGAATCTCCCAACAGCGCTTTCTCGGAAATATGCCAGAGTTTTCTTGCTTTCGTTCCTTCTGACGCTGAACATGGCGCGATGGCTCAATTTTTTCAGTCTGAGCACGCGTTCTCTCTAAGGACGCCGGGGCTGGCTACCGAGAAACGGGATTTGAAACGGCCGCCAGCACCCAGCAAATGTTTCACCTAGCCTGGGCAGATTGGTGCACGGGCTCCAGAGTATTCTTCGGTCACAAACGGAAGTTACAATCCAGGCGAGAACAAATTATGTGGGGATAACGCGCAGGGTTGAATGCAGGAATATAATATGCATCACCTGACTAGTCTTCATTCCGCCTCACGATCCCAATTTCGTTTTCGTCGGTTAATGAAAAAGTCGGTTGAATGTCCGTCCATTTTAAACTCAACGGAGGTTAAAATATACCTATGTGTTTTGATATTTTCATATTAATTATTACTCTGAGAACACGATTTTTAATGACTGATTTTAAGATATAAAATTTTTCTGGTGTGTTATGGAGTCGTATATTCTGAAAATGTGGTTAGTTTTCGCCCGTCAGCTCTGATTCTCGCGATGCGGGGTATTAGGTGTATCCATTAAGTCCTAATCAAGCAAAGAAACAAGTTCTTCATTGAGATTCCTAGTATTTCGGGCACATATAAAACTTTTTTATTTGTCTGCTATTCTCTTGGACAGAAAAACAAATACATTTATGCCTTGAGTGAGACTTGATGACCGAATGAAAGATTGGTAATTTTCAGATGTTTGTGCAAATTCTCAATGGAAACGTGTAATGAAATCATATAAACTTAAATGGCAACATATAATTAGCAAAATGAGATATACTAGTGATATACAGCAGCAAAATAGCCGAACAAAACCTCACAAAATGCGTTACCAAACATCGAGACAGTTCAGACGGTATTTAATGGGCGGAATAACACAATAAAATACAGTAGTGTGCAAATTAATGTGAACACGTCTTGATTTCAACTTATTTTAATAATCCTACAGTATTTACAGAATATTATACAACTAGTACGAAATATGTCCACCCCTGGCTTCAATAACTAGTTTTACACGTTTTGGCATAGAATGAACCAGTTTTTGACACATCATTTTCACTTCTTTGTCTTTGAACCATACACTGATTAACGAAGAAAACATGGTTTCTTTGTTTGTGCAGTTCATTTTGCGCATTCTTCCTTTAAGGATAGCCCATAAATTCTCTATGGGATTGAGGTCTGGTGAATTTCCTGGCCAGTCTAAAAGCTTAACATTATGTTCTTGGAAAAATTCAGTGACTCTCCGCGATCTATGACAGGGAGCATGATCTTGTTGAAAAATGCCATTTCCTCCCGGCCACTTGTCATTGACAGTTCTAATCACTCGTCTTCTAACAATCTCAATGTACTTATCGGAATTCATCATTCCATCAACTGGAACAAGTGGCCCTGCCCCATGAATAGAAAAACAACCCCAAAACATTTTCTTAATGGGGTATTTCACACTTTGGTCAATGTGATTAGGAGAAAGTTTCTCATTGCGTGATTTCCTCACGTAGCGTGACCGTTGACCCTGTACAATAAAGTGCGTTTCATCTGAGAATAAGACATTCTCCCAATCTTCTTCATTCCATTTCTCATAGTTTTTGGCCCAAGATAATCTTTTCTTCATCATTGGGATGGTCAAAAGCTGTTTCTTCTGAGGTCGAACAGCCCTTCGCCCAGCTTCCAAAAGTCTTCGTCGAACAGTAGAGTCGTGAATATGAACACCCGATCGTGGTAAGTCTGTTTGTAGATCAAAACTTGTCATCCTAGGGTCTTTCTTTGATTTTCTGAGCAAAATTGAGTCATCCCTGTGAGTTGTTTTCCGTTTTCTTCCACACTTTCCTTTTCGCTGAGGTGAAACACTACCAGTATCTTTAAACTGTTTAATAATTTTGTTGACCCCTCCCAAACTCACGTCACATTCTTTAGCAATGTCTCTTTGTGTCATATTAGTATGTTTATATAGTGTGGCTATCTTACTTCTTTTCTTTGGAGTGAGATCCATAGCTTGCGTTTAACAAATAATGATCTATCACTTCTTCACAAGATTAAAACTTCACAGAAACGAGCAATAACACTTTTGTAAACACAAACAACAATGCAACTAAGATAAATAAACAGCTGAGATATGCTTTCAGGCAATAATTGATGGTAAATCAGGGTTGCCAAGCTCAGCAATTCAAATTATTTGAAAATTACGTCTTGTTCACATTAATTTGCACACTACTGTATTTCAATTTTTCTGTCAAAATCGAAACTAATTTTTCTCCTCAAGTTCTTGGGTATTAAACGAGATGGTTGTATTTCTCAGCGTAACTTTAGAGAAAATAATTCCTCCATAGTGTATATTCCTGTATTTGCTCGCCATTTATACACAGTTTATGCTCGTCGAACTTTTTTGAAATTGGGAAATATTTTTCGTCTCTCCGAAATTTTAACTATTGCTAAATCTGGATATTGTTTACAACAAACATCTAATATTACGAAGGCGATTACTTCCACTGTTTTTATTAATATTATTTCTACCGTTGCCCTGCTGTGCTCATAAATTATCTCAATGTTAACACTAATTTATTAAATATACTTTCAATTTAATCATAAGTTTCGACATACAACATTTTACTCCTTACCTGTTGCACGTGGACGTGTAATTCTATACAAAATTACGATTCCTGGAATTTCTATTGATTGAAACAATTTATTAGATTGATGGCAACTAATATAAATCAAATAGCAAAAATCTCAAAATGTCAGTTTAAAAAGTCAGAACACTGCAACTGGTATTGATATGGAACTACTATGCATAATTTGTGTGAAGTCCATGTCAAGTCCGCAAGAGAAACGCGGCGTAACGTCGTGCGAGTGCACCAGCTGTAGTTGGAAGGCGTGAGCTGGCTGCGTTGGGGGCGCCGCGCCGTGCGTGGGCATGGTGGCGGCGACGTGCGCCGGGCCGAGGCGAACGGATTCCTGCGCGCAGCCCGAGTGAGTTGAGCTCGGAACCGTTATGCCGCTGACTGCACTGACTGGGTGGTCTTGGGTTCGAGATGGGGGCAGAATTTTCGGCACCAGAAGGTCGAATATTACCGGATATTTCTGCTCTGGTCGGTAGATTTCGCTCTGGAGCGCTATTCTGTACATGAAACCGACAGCCGTCGGAATCGGAATGCTACCGACAACTGTCGCTTGCACCGACGGGCTCTACCGTTGAGTGCAATTCTGTAATTCCTTCTTAGCGACATCTATCGGTGCAAGCGAAGACGATCGCTCGCGTAAATTAAACGGATTTGAGGAAGGACCCTGCGCGAGGCTAGTGGGGTTTCAACCAATCAGCGTGGAGAATTTTAGTGGAAATATCCGAATCTTGGAAAGCGCGCAGGTCTCGTAGTTTCTTGTGTTTTTGAGAATCTTGAATTAAAAAAAGACATGGATTGAAGTTAAATCATAATTTAAAGTTTATTTTAGTCTCTTTGTAAAATGAGATACGTTTTCAGACCTTCATCATGTGAACTGCGAAACTACGTTGTAATTGTCTTGTCAACTATGAATGATTCTTGTAGACATTTACATACAACATGCACATATACAAGTTGTTTTTATATATCATTAGTTTCCATCTATTCCGTACAACCTTATTTTACAAGGGTTAGTAACACCTTAATGAAAAAAGTCCTTTCAATAAATATACAAAAATCTGGAATAATAAAAGAGTTACATTTATCTACAAGTAGATGGAACCCCTATTGATGATGCATATTTGTAAATGGTAATCAGACAGCTTAAAAAAAGATAATGAGCAAAAATGATCTATTAGTATACAGAGATATGTGGTTGATTAATTACTTATAACATATGGACAACACATCACTAATATTTTAAAACTATTCAATGATTATAATCTCAAAATTAAATTTCCCTCAGTAATAGAACAAAATAATAAAACCCTAGCTATGTATTTTTGTATATTCAAGACTCACAAAAAAGCAGGGAGCCATAATAAACATAGAAATTAATATTCCGTACATTTAACCTCAAAGTATTACAATCAAGCAGCAATTAAATTATATTGTACTTCAAAACCTTTTTCACAACTGTCAATACAACGGTGAAAGCTTATTCTACTACGTTCTACTATAGTAGAATCTACTGTAGAGGAAGGCAAACAGCGGGATCACGTACAATTCACAACTCGTCGACTCTCAGAAACACGTCGTTAAGAGGCTACCGACGTGGACCCAAGCCGTCGGTCGCGATAGCGATTCTCATCGTTTCTACCGACGGCTAGAAGCGTCAGGCTGTCGTTACAGGAACGTACAGAATAGCTTCTACCGACACTTGTCGGTAATCAGGCCTATCGATACCGATCGTAGTCGGTTCGACTGTAGAATGCTCCTGGGCGCTATTCTGTACATAAAACCGACAGCCGTCGGAATCGGAATGCTACCGACAACTGTCGCTTGCACCGACGGGCTCTACCGTTGAGTGCAATTCTGTAATTCCTTCTTAGCGACATCTATCGGTGCAAGCGAAGACGATCGCTTGGGTAAGTTAAACGGATTTGAGGAAGGACCCTGCGCGAGGCTAGTGGGGTTTCAACCAATCAGCGCGGAGAATTTTAGTGGAAATATCCGAATCTTGGAAAGCGCGCAGGTCTCGTAGTTTCTTGTGTTTTTGAGAATCTTGAATTAAAAAAAAGACATGGATTGAAGTTAAATCATAATTTAAAGTTTATTTTAGTCTCTTTGTAAAATGAGATACGTTTTCAGACCTTCATGGTGTGAACTGCGAAACTACGTTGTAATTGTCTTGTCAACTATGAATGATTCTTGTAGACATTTACATACAACATGCACATATACAAGTTGTTTTTATATATCATTAGTTTCCATCTATTCCGTACAACCTTATTTTACAAGGGTTAGTAACACCTTAATGAAAAAAGTCCTTTCAATAAATATACAAAAATCTGGAATAATAAAAGAGTTACATTTATCTACAAGTAGATGGAACCCCTATTGATGATGCATATTTGTAAATGGTAATCAGACAGCTTAAAAAAAGATAATGAGCAAAAATGATCTATTAGTATACAGAGATATGTGGTTGATTAATTACTTATAACATATGGACAACACATCACTAATATTTTAAAACTATTCAATGATTATAATCTCAAAATTAAATTTCCCTCAGTAATAGAACAAAATAATAAAACCCTAGCTATGTATTTGTTGTATATTAAAGACTCACAAAAAAGCAGGGAGGCATAATAAACATTGAAATTAATATTCCGTACATTTAACCTCAAAGTATTACAATCAAGCAGCAATTAAATTATATTGTACTTCAAAACCTTTTTCACAACTGTCAATACAACGGTGAAAGCTTATTCTACTACGTTCTACTATAGTAGAATCTACTGTAGAGGAAGGCAAACAGCGGGATCACGTACAATTCACAACTCGTCGACTCTCAGAAACACGTCGTTAAGAGGCTACCGACGTGGACCCAAGCCGTCGGTCGCGATAGCGATTCTCATCGTTTCTACCGACGGCTAGAAGCGTCAGGCTGTCGTTACGGGAACGTACAGAATAGCTTCTACCGACACTTGTCGGTAATCAGGCCTACCGATACCGATCGTAGTCGGTTCGACTGTACAGAATAGCGCTCCTGGTGCTGCTGACCGCGAGCAGCGCGCGCGCGGCGGCGGCGTTCGCGCGAACGGGGGCGCTGGCGGCGCGCGTCCGGTTGATGCTGCGCGGTGGAGGGCTGGGGGCGGAGCTGGGGGTGGAGGCGGCGGCGGAAACGCCGCTGCGGCAGCTGGGCGCCGCCCCGCCCCCGCACATGTCCGCCGCCGGCTTCTTCGAGCTCGACTTCGGCCTGCTGTACGGCTTCGCGGGCGCCGTCGCCACGTACTTCGTCGTGCTGCTGCAGTTTAAGTGAAGAGTCGTGGAAGGTATGCTCCTTATTAATGATGAAAATTGTGGTTTTTAGTTTCCGCATGACTTGCGATTTTCTTCGCTGATAATTCGCCCGATTCATTAGTCCGAAGTTTTAACTTATATGAAAGGAAAAAACGTTTTCGAAAGTGTTGTTTGGAAAATTCTTGTAGTTCATTTTTATTCAGTTTTGTATCCGATTTTTCCTATCTTTGCATAAGCAGATTGAAGTTAAACGACAAAAATTGACAGACCATTATTTTTTTCGACTCTTCTGAAATGTTTTGAATTTCACTGTGTTAGCTGGAGCTCAGGTCTGTCATTGTCTTTGTCACTTATTTCCAGTCATAATTATCATCAATTGATTTAATCCTCACTTTGAATTGTTGCTTTCACTTGTATGCATATCTGAGAGAAGAAAATTGCGTTATTGTTTCTCGTTTCAGTTTATTGGCATTATTCAAATTTTCCTTAATGTGAGTGATCACTGACATCCTGTACTTATACTTCCTCGACATATCTTCTCATCATATATACTCCACGAATTATTCACTAAATGAATGTCGCTATTGCAGAATATCCACCAGTCGTTTCAACTATATGTATTGAAACGCTCCCCGTTTCTGTTGAATTATTTATGCAACCGGTTTCCGAATTTATAACATTTTTGGGCGCCAGGAAAGGGTTGCGATTTTAAATTTCCCGCAAACACATCTAAAGGGAAATAATTATCCTACTAGCTCTGCCGGTTGGGTTCTTACGAAAATAATCGTCGCCGGTACTAACTTTCTTTCTAGCAAACGATCATTCGATCCGCTCTCCATACGGAAGAAGCAAGGAATCTGAAATTTGTTTCTGGAAAGAAATTATTAAACTATGGATTGCACAAGATGCTAAAGAAATGATAATCAGCTTTTCTTTTTCAAAGTGAGAATGTTATAAGTTTATTCATCGATTAATTCTTTGTAACATAAAATATCACCTTGGTCAGGACCGGTAGTAAAAATTGTAAATAGCGCTATTATTCTTACTATTTATATATCCATGCGCTCTTGGACGATGAGGCCAGGAAGACTCCACCGCTCCGACCAATCTTCTTTCTTGTATCTTGTTCTCGGTCCGCTGCCGGATCAATGTCCTCCTCAACTTATTGTTTCACTTACAATCGTAAGTGAAAGGTGCCAGGTGCCAGAATTATTCAAAGTTCCAAATAGAATTACGCACACAAAATATAAGTCCTCACTGCTCAATTATTTCCCGCAACATTCCACCAAGTCCCGCATCCATCATTTACAATGACCTCTACGATGTGCACGGTACGCGGTCTAAAGCTCCTCTCCCATATTACAGAAAGTTCAACCCTCGATAACTTTCATACATTCTTGTCTCTTGTTTTTCAAAACAATCTCCAGTTTCCTTCTTCGTCATACCCCATTACTAGTTTTCCACCAATCTTACATGCCCTTCTATCACAATCTTCTGTCCGTTACTTGCCGCGCTATGTTTATTTACTTCCGCTTCCCTGGTTGCTAAAGAACGCCCTGCCTGCATGCCTATGCCCTCAACATTTACACTTTTTACGATGCATACGATTAATTTTTGCCGCAATTTCGATCAAAATGTTGTGTGACAGTCTGGTATGTCACAGTATCATCTACGCAATATTTTTCAACATTGGATAATGTACAAATATTTAAGATTGTTCTTGTTTCTTTGAGTTCCCATACCCAAATAAAAAATCGTGTTCGATCTTCGTCTCTCCGATTTCTAGCAGACGAATACTATATTATTCTGTTTGCTTCCTTGAAAGCTGTAATGATGGACGTAAATAATTACAAGAAATTAATATGCTTGAGTTTATCACTGTTAACAGCCTACACTGTATTTAATATAGCGGATGATATTATTTTATTATCTTTCTTGATAATGAGCGGAAGTACAAGAGAGAAAACTAGAACATCAAAAATATTAGACCAATTTCTGTTTAAAATGCATAGTACTTACGAGGTGACTTCTAAAACACATCTCGGAACAACTATGACCAGTGTCGGAGCTAGACAATTTTGGTCCCGGGGCAATGCTGAAACGTACTCCCACTCCCCCACTTCGCGAAAAATGAAAAGATGTTAAAGTTATATCAAGAAACAATACGAGTTATTTTATTTCAGCAAATGACAAAAATTACGATGTGTAAGCTAGAAAAAGGTTTTGAAAATATATTTTAAATAATAGTTTTAAGTAAAATTATTGAATGATTAAATAATGCAAATTCTGTGGTGAGCTTAAAAAATGGTGAGCTAAAAAATGTGTTCAGTTAGTGTTTAATAAAATCACTTGTTGTTAAATACATAAAATAACAAATAAAAATTTCAGTAAAAGTTATTTTAATGTTATCATTTGATTCATTTTATAGAGTCCCACCTTATTAGTATCGTAATTACGATAATAAACTACTTAAGGTAAAAAATTAATTGAAAGGTTTATGAAATATCAGCTACTATACCGCGACTTACAAAATTACGCTTTTCGATTAGGATTTACGATATTATGAGATTACGATTTACGATAACGATTTTCACGAGTTCTAATTTCTTTTTCAATTTTTTACTATTTTTCCCATCAGTCGGGTCCCTAGACTTGCTGGGCCCCAGGCGATCTTGGGGTCTGCCCATGCTTAGCGCCGACACTGTCTATGACTGCGTGCTATTTGCATAAATCTCTTGAGCGATGTGTCCCCGTTGTCAACTGGTTGGGAGCAGTGGTGAGGGTCACGTGTGTCGGGAGATGAATGGCCATGGGTGCAGCGCTGCTCAAGTACGACTGCAGCGGCGGCGCCCGGAACTTCGCTCGCCGGTGGGCGACGCGGGCGATGCTGGGCGCCTCCCACCGAAGGTTCCGGCGTGGGCGAAGCGGCGGAGGCCACCGCGCTATACAACAAAGCGCACATACCAGAGGTTTCTCAGGGGAAGGAAGGGAAGTATGTCCTCCTCATATACATTCTTTATCTTCGTCTTCATTTTCGCCTTCGCTTTCGCCTTCGTCTTCGGCTTCACCTTCGCCTTCATCTTCGCCTTCGTCTTCATCTTCGCCTTCGTCGTCGGTTTCACCTTCATCTTCGCCTTCGCCTTCATCTTCGGCTTCGCCTTCGGCTTCACCTTCGGCTTCACCTTCGGCTTCACCTTCGTCTTCGTATTCGTATTTGCCTTCGACTTCGCCTTCGTATTCGTATTCGCCTTCTTCTTCAAAATGTATTTACAAGGGAGCGGATTTGATGACTTAAAACATCACCAAAAATATCAATAAAATGCTCTTAAATGTTTTTAAAATGGTTTTAGAAAAAGTTACGCATTTTAACTACCTAGGGTGTAGAATTACATACGGAAGAGAGAGGGAGGTTACCAGCATATTGCATACATTTCAAGCAGTATATGGAACTACAAGTAGAACGTTTAAAAAGAAAGCCCAAAAGGAACTCAATTAAAATTTTATGATATTACGGCCCTCCCAGTTTTACTTTGTGGATGTGAAATTTGGATTCAAAAACAAGAAGTTTTTAGGAGGATTAAATGAGCAGAAATTAGGTTTTTAAGAGGAGTAAAGGGTTGTACATTAAGAGACCAAATAAAAAGTGATAAAATAGGGCGTAAAGAAACAGTACATGGCAAAATTAAGAAGTACAGACAGCAATGGGTGACACACATTGGAAATATGTCGCAAGACAGACTTCCAGTGCAAGCACTGAATTATTAGTCGAGAGGAAAGAGAAAAATTGGAAAGTCAAGAATGAAATGGAAAGAGGCTGAAATAGGCAATATGCTTAATCCATAAAGGAAGATGACGATTATGATGTTTTAAAAATGCCCTAAAAGCAAAGAAAAATTACGTAAAAAATTTGATCAAGCTGTTGGATTTGTTACTGGTGTAATTGAGGCTTCTTCGTTTCGTTCAAGTGAACTTAGCTTGCAAACTTTTGGTTTGGACAGCTCTTTACTAGGAAATCTCTTTCTTTAGTTATCCAGAAATCGATTAAACCAAAATGGCGCTGATAGGCGTCATAGGAACCTTAGATTACATACTCACAACGGCTGACATTACAATTTCTGAACAAATAAATCGAATAGACTACTCAGAAATTCTGTGCAGAACACTTGTTGAACCTCGTAAATATTATTTGAAGCAAGTATTATTAAAATATTAAAAATTAATGAAATCAGCGAAAATGCTTTTAAAATGACGGGAAAAGGTAAAAACTGACTTTATTAGTCGAAATAGATAAAAAATGCATCAAAATGTCTTACAAAAGTGGATGTTTTCCTTTTGCCATAATATAAAATGAAGGTCTATACTCAAAGGCGTTCTAAAGTGAAAAAAGAGGACATTTCATTAAAATCCACCTCCTAGTTATTACCAAATCAAATATTTACTTTGATGTTTAAGGGAAATCGTAAATTTTTTGGGCTCTGAGGAATTTACTTTGATCAAGATTTAAAATACGTGCACTTTTAAGTTGCGCGAAAAACTTCGAAATCTTTCTTAGAAGGAGCTTCCAAAACTTATCCTCCTGTCGTGTTAATCGTCCGTATCTAAGGCACTCCTGCCGTCAGCGTTTTCTAATGGAGCCTTAGGGTCTAAAGGGAGAACTTCCTCCCTTCACAGAATAGATGTCTAGAAATGTATCAACAAGGTTAAAGCGTCAAGGGATGTGGCGATGCAATGAGTCAAGGGCAGAGGCTGACAATGTAATCTTACTGTGGGACTTCCGGATGCTTGGGGAGGGTGAAGGGTCACACCGAAGCGAAAATTCTTTCTTATCCACTTCTTTATTTTCTCTCACATGACGACGCATATATAACTTGTACGCTTCATTAAAGTAGTTTTTACTTTTGGCTTTTTTCCATCTTACCCTTGCTATGTAGCTATGAAGTCATAATAGTGTTTGGCAATTGCGATGCAGGAAATGTATTCCTCCGTCATTAAACAAGCTAGCCGTGGCATCAAGGTGAAAAAGCCTTTTATTTCTTCCTTACTCTTTTTCTTCTCTTCACACTTCTCTTTTTTTACTCATAATATTTCTATTCTTAATCCTGCATTCCTTTGGTTCTCTTTTGCTCGTATAATAAATTTTGTTTCTTTTGTAGCTCTGTTTTCGCTCTTGTTCGCATAGTCCTTGCCATTTAATTTCTTAGTTCAATCATATTATTGTGTCATTTAAACTCAACTTCTTCGATTCCTTCCATACCAAAGTATTTCCAATTATTAAACAGTGGTTGTATTTTAGGTGTTAATAGTAAATAAAAATAATCTTAATTGTATTTTTTTCATTTACCATCGTCATACTTATTTGATGTAGCTAATGATTCAGTTTTTCCTTTTTTCTTAGGAGAAACACGATATAAACGCAAATAATACTTTTTTGAGTAATTATTACATTTTTCTTAAAGCTTTGAAAAATGCACGAAACAAAATGGAGTTCTTTTAAAGTATAAAGTTTATTTCATGATCTTTTAAAGCTGATTTAGAACAGATGAATAGTTTATCATATGTATCCCAATAACAGGTTCACTATCACTCTGGATCACAATATCTTTAACTGTTTCAAAGATTCAGAGATTATCGGACGGTTGGGTACGTAATAACGAATCGATACAAGTTTAAAAATGAGGAAAATACTTTTTTTTTTAAATTAGCCAACTAAGATCCCATTAAGAGAAAGAGTCTTCGCCTTTTTGTAGGGAATTCTCGTACTGAATGAAGAAAGAATGCCGAATGCTAACGGAAACTCGAACCCGCGATCCTTCGGCTCAAAATCGCCTCGGCACTACTGCTTTAACGGTCTCGGCCACCTGGATCGGCTGCATTCTTTATATAACCCTCAACACTAATATAATGTATTTCACTCAAAATAGATTTCAGTAAAGTGCTTCTGAGCATATGTTGGTGCACCCACACACAAAGAACATAATCACACTATCCCACTGCAGTGTAAATGCCTGGTGAGGACCACCAGGCTGGTGGCGTTGGGCCAAGTGGTGTTTTGCAGTTTCGCAGTAAGCCCCTTAATCCCTCTCGCGAAAGACCGTCCGGCCCACGCAGACATTGAATACACTCTTTCACAAAGTGTTGGCTGCAGTTTGTTAAGAAAGCAGGACAGAAGAACAGAAGCTGTTTCTAACAGCCGCACAAATAATGTTCTTTGCAACAACGTATGTTCCTTTGGGTAGACATTAAGAATAAGCATGTTTCCCTTTCTACGATTTGCGTCAAAGTGTCTTCTCGCGAGTGTATGTATTTATGTTTCTACAAATGCATTTTAGCATTTTCACTACACAAGTGATCTACTGTAGTGTTTCAGAAAGTGTTACAACATAGAGCCAATAATTTGTAACCTCAGTCTGTGATTATTTGGACATGACAGTGCATAATGAAGATACGATGATTATTACTAATTAATTAGCAACAAAGCTCTAAATGATATTTCGTTACCAAACTTTAAATATCGGTGCGTTTTTGAACTCGCTTAGAAAAGTGTTCTTCTTTCAGTTACTATTAGTTCCAAGTGTCTATAGTTCTAGTTTATTTTCTCTTCGGCAGCATGTACCTAAACTCCATAAATACGTGTAATTTGTTACGACTTGTATGTGAACACAAACAAAATATGAATACAGAACGCTTCATGTGTATGGAACTATTAACAAATTAAATTTTGTGGCTGGCATTTTAAGTTGAATTATTTCTTCTCTTCCTGTTTTCCATTTATACATTTTTTTTATTTTCGTTTATCTTTCCCGTTTCAATAAATCTTCAATTCTGCATCCTTAGAAACAGAGGTTAAATGCTGGTTAAAAGAAAAGCTAATAAAGAAACATTCGTTTTGTAAAAAATACCGTGGAAAAGTCATTTACCATTCTCAATCCAGATCAGAGTGGAATATAAAGCAAGCCTACTGTCAATTAATGCCGAATCACAAAGAGTATAATCTGATGATGAATCGATACACACATTAGTGAGTACATAAAGCTTCGGAACTTCCAGTATATCATTCTAAACAAAGAAGCAAAGGCTTTGTTTACTCAGCATATATTCACAAAACTGAGTATAACAGAATTGGATTGTGAGTCTAATTTGTACTTAAAGCTGCATTTTATCGTTTAATTTGCCATTAAAGAAACGAAGTAAAATCATTTTCAAGTCTTGCGGCTTTTCACATCAATATCATTAATAATCATAAGGGCTGTATTCGAGGTGTTTGATGATACACATAATTTGTTCTTCATTCCTTCTCTTCAATGAAATTGTAATTGTTTTTTTAAATTTATTTTTTAAAATTCTTTTCTTGAAGTTTATCTTGATTATTTGAATGAATACGGTGCATTTAAGAGGAACACAGCACTCTTGGTGGCCTCACAATCGCGCCCCCTCACATACTCCCCGCCTGATACTCCCGCCCTACATTCTGCCGGCGCTTAAGGAGTGCCGAGTGATCTCGGGCGAAAGGTCACGGGTGACAAAGCTTCGAGTTGCGTGACTAGTCTCAGGGATCTCGATATGTATGAGGAGTGGGGAGGTCATTAATTATATAATGAGCGACGAGAAAGAACAGAGGGGTTGACAGGACAGATTGTCAGGACACGTGTACATGGAGGAAGAACAAATACCGGTGCAGCAGGAAGGGCAAAGCGCAGTTCGCTTATATCCAGCGGAGCTTCGTTGTCGCTTACAAACCTGTGGACAAAGCATTGGCCTGGAAGAAGTATGTTAATACGATTCCTGACAACGCGAATATACTGCATTTTTAATTGTTTTAAAAGTTGCGTACAGTCTAGATTGCTGGAAAGTGAAGTCTCCTATTACTTTGGAACAGTTAATTTTTACAGTACTTAAATATTCGTCTTTGTATGCTTTCTTCTCTCACTGATAATTATTTAATATTTTTCGTTCTTATTCTTGGTCAAAATCCCTCTTCTGTGCACTTTCGAAGGCACGGTTTTCAAGATTTCTTACCATAGAGAGCATATTGATTCGAGCACGCTTTCATAATCTTCATGTAGTTAATCAAAGTCTTACGAGTATATTACTCCCTCGCATCATTTTAAACGAATATTATTACCCACAAGTCTTTCGCCTGTCAATATTCTCCGTGCTTCCTGCTTATTAACGCACAAGAAAGCGAAAATTGCGCAAAAGACCTTTCTCACCGCCACACGGATAATCAATCAAGAGAATGTGTTGTCGATGGCTAGAGGCAGGCAGCTTCCTTGATGCAGCGCGCCCCTTACATCTGGCGTCGGTGATTCTCGGAATGGTGGTATTTCGCTGCGACCCGGCAGCTGCAGCATCTCCTGCTTCGAAGCTTAATGAAATATTCCCTACAAAGCGCCGCCATATTGCTTACGCACTATTAATTCTACTCGTATTTCTTACGTACGCGGTGTTCACATTGGTGGACGAGTTTGACATCCTCATCAACAGTCCGAATTTCGTATCCAGACTTCCGTTCGTATTTGCATGGTTACTTTACTTTATAACATCGTTGATAGCACTCGGGTACGCACTTAGTCCTCAAGGAAGACGTAGAGCTAAAACAGTTTTAATTAAACTTGTTCGCGTCGATGAGGTGCTTGTTCTGCACGACAAAGTTCGCTTTTACACCAGAGATAAGTCATCCTTGACCAAGCAGCTTGTCATCCTGTACGTTGTGATACTGGCACGCTATCTGTACGAGGTGTCGGTGAGCTACAAAAAGACAATGCCCTCGACTGTCATGTGTCGAGGTGTTCTCGTGTTTTACTATGGCACCACCCTCGTGCAGTTCCTCAACTTGGCAGTGGCCGTTGAAAAACGGTTCCATCTCATGCACGAGCAACTCGTGCGCTTGTTTAATACGAGCGTGGAAGAACTCCTGGAATCCGGAAGTGCTAATTTGGCGTCGTTCGGCTCGGCGTTCAGAAAGATCCGGCCAATGGTAACTTCTGTGTCATCGCGGGTGGAACATGACGTTGATATCAGCAACAGAGTCTATGTTTTACGACAAGTTTACGCGTTCCTATGTGATACGTTGGAACTGATGAACGATTACTTTGGACTGCAGCTGCTCTGTGTGTTGTGTAGTAGTGTAAGTAATGCATTCTGAACTGATTTTTTATTTCCTTGTAGTTTTGGTTTCACAAGTATTTTTTGAAACGATTTATTAGGTAATCTGTCCTTAAAAAATGTCATTGTAGCTACCAATATGTGTAATTATTTCTTATTCTCATGTGTGAAGGACAGAGCCTTAATTAATATAAATGTAGAAACTCTTTCTTAAGGAGGGTTGATGCGGTTTTCGAATTTTACTGCCTTTCCACTCATGCTGTCTCCCTGCATCTCGGAATAAGAGAGGAAAATCATAGAAAACTGATGAAAATCAAAGTAATCGAAATCAATTCAGCCTCCATAAAATGAACGTCTTATTTTTGCCTTTCAAACAAACTGAAATACGCAGCGAGGAAATCATACGAGTGTGTAATACAGAATTGGTTTCACGATCCGAAAATCATCTTCGATTTCTAGAGACGGGCAATTAAACTTGTGAAATTACGCACGATTTTAGTGATGTTTTTCTGTGTTCTTAAAATACACTTCACACAACCTTGTCCCTTCCTCTCCCTCAACACACATACACTGCACTATCACACATACCGGGAGACTAGTCAGGAGCTTAGAACTTGTCCCGGCGCCCGGTGCCCCGCTGGGGGGGGGGGAGATACTTGGGGGAGTGGAATCACCACAAGTCAGCATGTAGGTCGTGGACGAATCTCACGTCCTAGTGGGGGAGAAACACCACCTACTCCCTATATACTTACATAACATATACTAAACTAACGGAACCAATGATAATATCAGTGGACGCGCCTTTAAAAATGAAATAATCCATTAACTTCTTGGATATCCTGGAGACGCCGCGATCTAGGCACAGATGTCAACGTTTCAGCCACCACTCTGCGTCCTTCCTCAGGGCGAAATACCTCAGGAATACCGCAGAATGGCGGACGAAATGTTGGCACCTGTGTCTAGAACACGGCGTCTCTCGGTCAGTCAAGTATTTACTGACTCCGGCCGCGTAATCCTCGGAATCGATCGTGCCGCGGAATCGATAGTGCTTTAACGTTCGACGGTTCACAAACTTCCAATTATCCATCACTAGAGAGTCTGTGCACCCCATAGCGGGCAGAACTTTCGATCTTCTGCGGATGCTCAGTAGCACTAAAAGTGATTCCAAACGTGTATTGCGCATGCGCAGAAGATCGATAGTGCTTTAACGTTCGACGCTGTACAAACTTCCTATTATACATCACCCAATAAACTAATCGCTCGGTCGATGGATCGAATTGATAGCGTGGCGCGCGCGTGTGTGTGGCAGGGGGGCTCTTGCGCATCGTATGCGACTTCAGCCAATAAGCTTCAATCATCAGTTTGCGTCACAATGTTAGCGGGAATTTCACATACACCTAGAGACCAAAATTATTACATCGCTACAAGGCATTGAAATAGATTTATGAAGCATATCTTTTAAATATTGCATCTTGTACACCTTCGTGTTAGTTTTGGTTGGTTGCTGTTGAAAACTTTGTACCTCTTTCAAAATATTTCTCAACACTTCTCGCTCTCCATGTCACATGGTGGCCAGCGTCTGGCTTGGTGTTTCAAACGAAGTGTCCGTGCTGTGGTCACGTGTTTCGTGACGCAAACTGAGGATGCCTAGAACCAGCTCAAATCGGTGCACCGGAGGAACCCACCCATGTATTTCACCACGGTCGTGCGCAGTTCGTGGCGATGGTGCACAACATCTTCTTCTTCTCCACCGGGGTGTCGGTCGCGGGGGGCGTGCGGCCGCTGCGCCTGCTGCCCTTCGTGTGGTCGCTGGCGTCGCACGTGGTGGAGCTGCTGTGGGTGACGGTGCTGTGCCAACGGGTGGCGACGGCGGCGGCGCGCTCCCCGGCGCTGGTCGCCCGGCTGCTGGCGCACGGCGGCGGTGGCGCGCGCTCGCAGCTGGAGGCCTTCGCGGAGCAGTTGGCGCGGGCGCGGCCGCAGCTCACCGCCTTCGACTTCTTCCCGCTCGACCTGGCGCTGCTGTTCGCCTTCGTGAGCGCCGTCTCCACGTACAGCGTGCTGCTTCTGCAGTACCAATAGGACCAAGGGGACGAACGATTGAGTTAAGCTGGGTGAAGCCTTTTTTCTGTACCGGCTTAGGTATCAATGACATGGCAGTGCCTCTGACCGGGAGTTCCTAGGGTTCGAGTTTCGATGGTGGCAAATGTGCGACACTAGTTAGCTAGATCGAATTCAGTCGCTGACCTTGCACTGACTGATAATTGCTTTAGATTGCTTTAAATCATCATCAGATAATTTGAATTACGAGTAATTAGTTTTATGCATTTCATTCTGCTATCACATTAGAATTATTATTTTATTTACTCAAGGATAAATGTTGATAAATTATGTAATTGAATATGTATGTTTCACCTAGGAAGTAATTAATACCATCAATTAATTATCTGGTGCTTTCAAATATGCTTAAAAAGTACATGTAATATCCTATTCTTATATCACTGCATTTAAACAATAATAATATTTGAAGAATAAGCTAGTTTATTGTGTTCCTACCGACGACGTTTTTATTGTGGACTCATCTGCTGCGCTATCTGATTCGTTTTTATGGTATTTCTATTCATTTTTAAATTACCGTGAATTTTTAAGCTTTCTGTTTCAACATAATAACTTTTAATATTAGTAATTATTGAAATAGAGATAACTAGAGAAATTATTACAATGTTTTGTGCAAAGAAATAGTAAATCATTCTCAATTGTTTTCAGATATCCAAAATAATGTTTTGATGCACATAAACATATTTTCACAATTTCAATTATAAATACAATTTCAGTATGTGTGTTTCTCAATTTAATACATGAAAGGAAGTTAAATTTTAAGTATCTCCATCTTCAAAGTTTTCAGTAAAAGTTTCATAATAAATGTAATGTTTCATGCTGTTTGACAGGCAAAATTGGCTCTAGAAAAATCAAATGTTTTGTCTGTGTACGTCAAAGGTAAAGCCTTGCTACATGAAAAAAATGAATGCAATGTATTAAGATTGTATTAACAAATTCTTTGGAGAAAATATTGCACCATAAAATTAATTCAGAATTAAAAAAATGATTTAAGAAGTTTGGAACTTTTCTCCAATCATGAATATGTTATTTGGAAAAATAGGTCTGTGAATTCCAAGGCTTTCATTTACTTTTTTTATTTTTATTTATAATTTAAAGCACTTGTATTTATTCAGAAAAAATCATATTTCTCAGACATTGTATATTTTGTAAAAATTTAATGATTTGTTTTTTATGATCTTAAATAATCATATCGAAATTATTCAAGTAAGTGAGGTTGTATTGAAGGTGCACGTTAAGCTTAAGCAATTTGTGTCGATCATAGACAATAAAAATTTCACTCATTATGTTTTATAGTTTCATAGTTATTCATGGTACTTTATGTTATTAATAGTTTCCGTTATTTCGTTTCACTGCCATTTACATGCTTAATACATTTATTTGTGTTACTCGTTTCACGCTGGAAATTCTTGCAAGAATCTATTTACCTCACTAGTATACGTACATGAAATTATCCATGCTTGTATGTTTCTAGGAAGACATGTTCGCGAAAGAAGAAAAATCGAGCCTTCCCTTTCTGACCCTAAAACTTAGAGTAGACTCTCAAGCCGGGCATTAGCCTGCGACACCCCACTGCAGCGTGGATTCCAATTGATTGATTTTTTCGTGTTTCTGGGCGCGTCAACTGCTTTGATCATTAGTCCCGTTAGTGTAGTGCATGTTTTTTTCTCGAGAGATGGCGGTGATCTTCCACCGGTGGATGGCGAGATCCGGCGCCGACCTACCGTCGGCTAGTGGGGTTTCCACCTAACCAGGACTCTCCCTCCAGCGGGGCACCGCCCCAGCCGTGAAAGCTCTAAGTTTCCGACCGATCTCCCGGAATATGTGGTAGTGTAGTGCATGTTAGTGTAAGTGTGTGTGTAAAGGAATAGGACAAAAAAGGACAGATCGCGCGCGGTTCGTGGCCCATTTGTTAGGGTACTGCTCTGGCATTCGCCTGGTGTTGATCGGAGAAACCACGGAAAACTAACGATCAGAGCAACCGGCCGCTAGAATTCTCATTCAGACAGCGACTGAATTCGACCTAGCTGAAAAGCTAGTGTCGAAAATCCTGCCGCCGTGGGGAGTGTAACCTAGGACCTCCCGGTCAGAGCCGCTGCTGTGACATCAGTTGATGCACTGAGCTATCGCTCCCGGTGTGGGTACCAAGCTCTGGACGCCCTTCACGGGCAGCACCTGCATCACGCCGCAGCTTCTGGTCACAGGCAGATCGAAACTTGACGGACATTTGAGCGCATGAGGCTCACATCAGCCGCGTGTTGGCCGCAGTCGTTCTCACGCGTCCGTCTGGCATTCCAGCGGCGGGGGCGGGGGGCGGGGCAGGGATGGGGGTGGCGCGGTGGCGACCTGTCCCACGGGCCGAACTTCCAGTCGCCGCCGCCGCCGCCGTCACCCCCATCTCCGTCACCGCCGCTGCCGCCGGATGTCCTCGGGATTATTGAGTCGTCATTCAGCAACCTGCGGCCCGTGACGCGGCATGCTCGTTCTGCCTTAGCGCGAGCCGCCGCCGTCGTCGCCGCCGCCACCGCCTCCGTCGTCGACGCTTTTGTCGTCAGGTGTCGTAGCTTCGCCGCTCTGTTCACACCTGACGATATGCGCGCCGGCTGAGCTGGCTGGTGGCTAAGGTTGTCTCACTTATAGTGATGGTGGTGGTGGTGATTGAACCGATGGTGAAGGGTGGTGGTGACTGGGACGGCAGCAGGGTGTACAGGCACCGCGGTGACCGGGAAACAAACGTGTGGGGTAGTGAGGTAATTCAGGGAGTGTTCGTAAAACTGCAATTTTTTTATATCTCTTTTTCTTCAATTCTCTTTCAAGTCACTTTTCAATTTAATATTGTTAATTCCAAATTACTCCGCTAGCCGATGGTAGGCGGCGGAGGAAAATCACTGCCTCTTTCCCTTTTCCCGCCTTCCTGTTTTCTTCTGCATGCTCTTTGTGGTTATTTAATACTTAATAAAGATCGCAGCCAAAATGCACGTTCAGAAATATCGCCACTGAAAGTACTCGGACGGCGCAATTCAGTTGTTTCCCGGTAGACCCCCTAGCGGCGTCATACAGAAAACGTACAGACCGTGTATGCGCGACTTTTGGCTTTTATACTTCCAGTTTGGGATCATGAAGTTTCTGTAGAGAAATTGTATATACCGACTTTAACATGTTGGCTGCCATGCGAAACCATATAGTCTCTCGTAGGAACATTCAATTTTTTTATCACGAGACCATATGGCCTCCTAGGGAGATTTTTTTTAATTTTTGAGACCATATGGTCTTACACGTTGGGTTAACTCTTTTATGATAATACTCGCCACTGGGCTCAATATAGTGTTAAAAGTAGCAAAGCGTTCCCATGAGTCCATGTGGTCTCAAACATTTTTGTAAATAAAATTAATTCTGTATAATATATAAATAAGTTTCAGTGTACTAGGATGTATGGAAGTGCGTCAATTACCGTTGGCACGGAGACGTAGTACGCGAAAAACCTGTACGGTACTGAGGTGAAGTAAAACAAGAATGCGCTCGGCAATGAACGTTTTAAGATTGCGGGTAGCGTGCCGCGTCGGCGCGGGCGGCCAAGACTGCATTCAACGGCGCCCTCCAAGAAGGCCGTGATTCATCCTTCGATAATCGCAGGAGGCTTTGAGTTCCCGTTGGCCTGCGACGCGACGGCGCGTCCCGCCCGTGATCTGATGCTCGTCTGTTTAATCGGGGCTGCGCATTTGAAGCGCCTCTCCTACAGGTATTCAGAGACACGTCACCCTGTGATAAGGGTCCAAGCATTCTTGGGGACGGAGAGCAAACAGATCTGGATGTTTGGTGCACCTTGTGACAGGACTGAGAACCATCGCGCAGGTACTTGTGATATTTTGAGGTTCTGTTAGTAATGATATAGTTTGACACTACGTGATAGACGGTGTTCTTCTTCTTATAATAATAATAATAATAATAATAATAATAATAATAATAATAATAATAATAATAATAATTGTTATTATTATTATTATTATTATTAAATAATTTGATAATTTCAATTATGTTCCGATGATAAACGATTTGTTCTCCAGTATTTAACGTCTAAGTGAACATTAATCTCATATTGAAATTGATGTACTGTCGATATTAAAGCTCGAACGTCAGTGAATCTCTTCTATCGTTTTACATAATTATTACTTTTCCTGAGACACCTTTGAAGTTATAACCCTACGAAGTATCTTACATTAGGTTCAATAGGTTGTTATAAAACCTTAACGTATTTCCTGACGAGAATTAAATCATTTAATGCAAAATCCATCGGAAAAAAAACTTAGACATGTTTGTGAATTATTATTATAATGGTAAAGACTAAAGGCGCTCTGATGCAAATACAAGGCGAAGCGGGTTACGCACAACACGTTCTCACCCCACTGAAGCAAAACAAGCACTTGAAGTAGCGACTTGCCTCGCGAGCTCCGTGGTCACACGCGCATAGGGGTGCTTTACTGCCAGAGTTGCTCTCCGCGACAGGTTCTGTCCTCCCGTCACACTTGTACGTCTGGTGGTGGTGGTGGCGGCAGCGGTGGCGGCGGCGGCGGCGGCGGCGGCGGCGGCGGCGGCGGCGGCGGCGATGGCGTCGGCGAAGGATGCTGCAACTTGGGACGAACTGTAGAGGCAGTTACGATGCTGCGCTCCCGTTGGTGTTTCACTTACATGCAATACACTACAACACATGCCGGGAGACCTGTCGGGAACTTAGAGCTTGTCCCCGCTGGGACGGTGTCCCGTTGGTGGGAGATACCTGGTTCGGGAAAATCCCGCTAGCCGTCGATAGGTCTGCGCCGGAACCCACCATCCAGTGGGGGAAGATCACCACCACCTCACGAGGAAAAACATGCACTACATTTAGGGAACTAGTGACCTTAGCAGTTGACACGTCCGGAATTACTAGGCAATCAATTACTTTGGTGTGAAATAGAGTTCTAGTACCTGCCAAACGTCATAATCGGTCAATTTTTCGTGATTTTTCCTTATTTAAATTTGAAATGCTATTTTTTAACCAATCAGTAGTAGTGCATAACATCTTAACTTTTATTAACCAAATGTAAAACTAAATTTCTTGTTTTGAGCTCTTTGTTACGAATTAATGTTATTATTCCAGCTTTCATCAAAATTCAGAACTCACTTATCTTACAAACAGTAACTTTCCTCTCAAAAAATAAATTTTGAAACTGATTTTCTGAAAGCAATATTATTTTCCCCCTAATTATAATGACAAAATTTACGGACTGAGAGATAGAATTGACTCTTTGCGAAGTCAATGTGAACCAATAATGAATAGCGCGTAAATGTCAAGTCTGCTTGCAACTACACGGTAATTTTTATTATGTAGATATACATTGTAATCTTGATTCCAACTGGACAATAGTGAAACGGAATGTACTTGGAAGTGGACATTTTTTATGTATTTGGAAGCAGTCAAGCCCTGATGGTAATGGAAAGCTTTGGATTTGAAGACCGTGAACGCGAGGCTTGCTGAAGATTGCAACTACCCTACAATACAAATTCCACAATAAAAATTATGGATTAAGGCCCAAAAGTATTGGATATTTTGAAAATACTTTTACAAAAATCAATTATACTGGCGGAGATTTTATGTTTCTTTGTACCTGTCGATTTCTTGACTAGCATACTTCATTGTTTTGTCAGCCAGGTGTGAAAATAGATGTCCAAAAGGTCCTAACTCTATGAAAATACATACATACTGTATAATTACAATATTTGTATACCTTTGATTGAACAAATTGAACAGTAAAATATATTCCTTCTCATGTTTTATTGAATTCATCATAATATCGTGAAGTTAAATTACATAAATATATATTTGTTTATTTACTTAATTGAACTATTGTAAAAATTGTATTATTCAATAATGCTGTGTTTGACATATGGTATAGTAGGTAGGTAGTAGGTAGGTATAGTAGGCTTTGTTTGGCATGACTCAGACTGAAACAATAGACACGCGAGTTTCATTTTGTTTGTACGTTCCAGATTTTCTCTAGAAAAGATGACAGTATACTCTCAAAATAGGCGGGGAAATACTGAACACATTCATGCGTAGAAAGTTTTATGAATCCTTAACATCAAAAGTAGATGCCTGCAAAGTAATTATTATTATAACACACAAAATAAATTCTAGTACAAATACGACACCGTAAAGTGTTTGCTCTAGGTGACCAAATTGTCCATATCCGAAAGTAACTTTAGTTCTTTCAGTAAACATCAACCATTAAAGGTAAAATGTATCTTATATTCATCCAACAAAACATAAATTTAACTGTAGATAATTTGTATAATTATGGTAAATGCTTGATGTCTGATCATACTGAGTTCGTTCATGAGATCATTATTCAACACAATTGTTGTTCATAAATTTGAGGAATAAATAAGAGTTGCGTTGGTAAACTACTTTTGAAAGAGAAAAACTATTTCAGAAATGAATCTTATCATTGCTGTACCATTTCCTTTCTTTTTTGTTTTAAGCACTTCACGTTCTAACTTGAATTATAACTAACACTATGTCAATAATTAGTAAGAAACCATTGAAAAAGATTCATACTATTTACTTATTTAGATCTGAGTAATGCAAAATGCTATAGAACTCTTTTGAACTTTTTCGAATCTTGGAAAGTTGACTACGAAGATGGTGGTTCACACAGTCGAGGCAGACCCTGTACCAGAACCGCATCCGAAGTAACACCGACCTCCACGACATCCGGTTTCTCTCAGAGGAGCAGGTCTCAGGAAGTGACCTCACCGCCGCTACTGCCTCTTCCCCCACCCCTCTTCCATCTCGTCTTAGACGTGAGCGCCGCGCCCTCCCATGATGGGGTTATTTGTAAATTGCTCGTCTTTATGCGCCCCAAGGTTTCCCGTCTCTCTCTCATGAAGATCCCTCCCTGGCAACGGTCTACCACCTTGAGGTACACCCAGCCAGCAACCCGACCCCGTCCCCTCGGCCGTTATATGGTGCACTTGCATAACCGAATTTTCACCTGCACCTCGCTTCGCATCGCCACGCCGCCATTGTCAGGTATGAAATCCACCTGAACTTCCAGCGTCTGGGAGTAATGGCCTGAGAACGGCAGAGGTGCCTTCCACACGTGATATAAGTCTAATTGAATTTCGTGCTATCTACCATGACTAGCGGAAAACTCCCTTTTTCATCGCCTCGGAAATCTTGGCGATTCATTATGGCCGTGAAAGTTGCACGATCTTCGGGAGGTTATGGAACGAATAATTATGTAAAGGAAGTAGGAAGGTGTTACGGACGAACGAACAGATATATGTGGGTACGCTGAGTCGTTGGAAGCATTGAAAAAAATACCAACAGCTTGAGTGTAGAATCGTGAATACTCATTAAATCCAGATTTCGCATCATGTTGATTATTTTTTGATAGATTTTGTCCCGATTGGTAGGAATCCTGTCTCATGGATGTTTTTCGTATACGGACTCTGCTGCTAAATATCAAATACTTTCAAATGAACGTTCACAGCCACATGCAAGAGTCTAAAACGATTTTTTAAATTATCGAATATGGAGCATTTTTTAATATGAAATAGCAAATTTTAACTTTATCATTTAAAGTAGAATCAAAATTATAGAATTTTATTTTGGATTTTATTATTATCAATGGACTTTGCTGCTAAATATCAAATATTTTCAAATAAACTTTCAAGTGCAAGAGTCTAAAAAGATTTTTTCTTATCAAATAGGGATTATTTTCGAATTTAAAATAACAAATTTTAACTTTATTATTCAAAGTAGAATCTAAATGACACGAATATATTAAAGAAGATTATGTAATTGTATCAGGAGTATTGTTTTATAGATTTAACTATTTTTTTATTTCTTAAATTATTATTATGTGACTAGCAAGACAGTTCTTGTAAAGTTGTCAGTTTACGCATGTGAGAATATCGTGAAACAAAATATTAGGATTCGATGGAGAAACAATTAAAGTCTACTTTTGATTTAATTTTGGATTTTGAAACTTGCTCATTGTATTGGGTACTGTATTCTACTGGCCTGAATCATAAAAAATATTTTATTTAAAATTTTGACAGAAAATAAATTTACAGAGCAAGGAAACAAGAAATTTTAGAAATTTTATTCAAATTCCTAAGACAGTGGATTAGATGTCAATAGTGAATTAGTTTCTCCCCTTATATGTTAGCACTGATTTTCATAGCCAAAAGGCTACATCGGGATAAAAGTGTTCGTTTAGAAACGTTGTTGAAATGACTTCGTTTCCCACCGACGCGACGTGCTGAGGCGAATTTGAACCTGGCACCCTTTACTTCCAGTTTGCAAGCAGCAACTTCTCACGAAATATTTTTTTCTTTCTTCAGTAGCCCCACCCGAAAACGACTCTCCCCTTAAGGGGGGCCACTTCACGTGACAAGTCCCGTGCGAAATTTGCGGGCAAGAGTTGAGCAACCTGTCCGTTGGAGGGGCGTTGGATCCCGGGTTTAGGCTGACGAGCTATTATGATACAGATCACCGCCTCGCCCTCGTCCCAGGCATTTTAAGGAGGGGGAAGGGGAGAGGGAGACTTGCCCAAATCTTTGTGGGGCCATTTAAACCGGGGCAGAACGCCCAAAGGTGGTATGGCGTTGTTTGAGTGGTGGGAGTGAACAACGGGGCGTGGAGGGGTGGGTCAGGTTGGTAACTGACTAGTGGTGGCTTGTTTGGTGTAAGAGCAAGTGCATTGATTTCACTCACCTTCCACTTGAACAGGATCACTTTCAAAACAGCTTCTGTATGGAGTCTGAAGTTGTTTACCTATTCAAATAAATAGGGGACATAACAATTTATTGGCTGTAAGACTGTTTTTCCTGGTATTTGAAAATCTGGTGACATTATAACATTCCGTAATACTAAATTGAACATGCATTTTTTGTTATCTTTACAGAAGCAATTCGTCCCCATTAAAATCCTTAAATATTATAAATTTTTATGTACGAATTCATGATTTGGAAAAAATAAAAGCATAACAATATGATGTTCATTGATGGAAGTTGTGTATAAAATTTCATCAATTTGATTCAGAAAATAACACCACAAAGACATTGAGCAAAAGTCTTAGCATAAGAAGGTATGAAGTAGTCGTATCGTCTTTGAAGACTGTATTAGAAAGTATAATAAAAGTAATATATATATATATATATATATATATATATATATATATATATATATATATATATAAAAGAAAGTCGTGTTAGTTACACTATTTATAACTCAAGAACGGCTGTACCGATTTGGCTGAAAACTGGTGAGCAGGAAGCTTAGAGCCAGGAGACGGACATAGGATACTGTTTATCCCGTTCGACAGCGCTCCTGTGTGAGAACGCACGTTTTTGCACGTTTTCGCACGTTTTCGCGTGATTTCGCATGTTAGCGGTCATTGTTGCCTGTTGTAACCCATTGTTGTAACGCCGCACTGATAACAGGAGGCGATAATGAAAGCCGCCTTTCGTTCGCCGTTATATCTATATATCGTCGTGTTAGTTACACTATTTATAACTCAAGAACGGCTGTACCGATTTGGTGAGCAGGAAGCTTAGAGCCAGGAGACGGACATAGGATACTGTTTATCCCGTTCGACAGCGTTCCTGTGTGAGAACGCACGTTTCTGCACGTTTTCGCACGTTTTCGCGTGATTTCGCATGTTTTCGCGTGATTTCGCACGTTTTCGCGTGATTTCGCGGGTTTTCGTATGTTTGGGCGGAACGGAGTTCTCTGTTAAGGCGGAACAGAGTTCGCCGGGTCAGCTAGTATATATATATATATATATATATATATATATATATATATATATATATATATATATATATATACACATATATATACATATATGAATTCGTCACTGGGATTATTATTGCCACCAAAATTACTCTGGACGGTTCTTGAAATATGGAATAATGGAATTCAAAGATAAAATAAATAATGAAGTAGCAGCACTAGTGAGTAAAATGTATGCAGAATTTCGTTCCAAATTTATATTCTCCGATGAAATTCACGTAAATTTAGAACCTATGAATTGATTTATTTTAATTTTTGACTTTACTTTTTATGAAACACATACATTTTGAAAGTTTTCTCAAAATTGGATCCAAATTTTTTTTCCTTATTTCGCAGGTTCTTTGACACTCCGAGAAAATAAAATTATTTTCAGAAGCAAAACAGTTCATTCTTTTGAAGAAAAAAGATCATTGTTTGAAAATTGAATGGACACTGGAGATTGCTGAGTTTTTGTATGACTACTTTAGTAATTTAGTTACATCAAAATATTCCAAACAATTAAGTTTTTACAAACAGACTGATCGTCAAAATAACACACCCGCAAATCTACCAACATGAAACAGCAATTTTCCATTCTTTTTCTGCAGAAGCCCCATTTATCACCATTTCACGCCGAAATGTGAGAACTCGCCCCCGAGCAGGCCAGTCAATGATAATCAAGGGCTCAGGGACTCGGGTGGCAATCGGCGTGTCGTCGGCGGGAAAGGGGTTTAATCGCCGGCTTCCTTCTCACCCGCTTTGTGCGCGCGGGGCGTCCTAATCCCGGACGAGCAGCCCGAGGCGCATTCCGGAAGGCGGGCGAGCACCCTCCTCCCCCTCCCCCTCCCCCCGCCCCGGGGGGTCACACCGTCCTTCCACGGCGCGCATCCATCCACGTCGCCCATTGACGCCCCGTGAATGTTTTCCGCGTGTGAAGAGGCCTTTAACCAGTATGTTGGGCGTTTAAAAGGGCGCACCGATTCGGAAGAACATGGCTGCTCCACCACCGCCGCCGCCGTCAGTGCTGTGGCTGAGCGCCGCCGCACTGTGTTATGCAAATAGGCGCGGCCGTGCCTCTCCATGCGTCTGCCGCATTACGCGGTTCGGGGCCTACCGACGCGGATGCCACTCGCTCGACGCGCCGTTGGGGCTTCGGTGGAGGTTGGTTGGGATGGTCGGATGTGGTGGTTTCGGGTACCAAAAGGTGTGATATCATTATACACACTTGGTGTTATACTTCTGTATGTTCGAATTCGGGTACCAAGAGATTTGATACTTCTCTATCACATGTCTGTAATGTTCCTTTTCTCAGTAACATGTATTAGTCGGTCATGACCTCAGTTGTTGATGTGACTTGAAATAAAATAAATTAAAAAAATGTGATACGGATGTAGTTTGTAGCGGTGGTGATAATGGTGTTTACGAAAGTACTGATGCAAGAGCGCTAATGCCACACTAACACGCAAAGGAAAACTTGCCGGACAATTTAAAAAAATCAGTTAAAAATATTCCCAACAATATTGGAATGAACGTGTTTGTTGCAAACAGGAAAATATCACGTGTTTGTTGCAAACAGGAAAATATCAGATCTTCAAGATGAAGTGAATCGAGTATGCAATTATGTCATAAATGTATGTCATAAATGTAAATTTCAAATTTACATCAATAAAGCTGTTTATTGCAACATAAACATTTCAGTCTATTGGGAGCGAACTTCCCATATTTATCTATGATTATCAGATGCGTATGTGTTATTTTCGACAAGCACTCTGCAGGGCTTCGCGACCGTTGTATGAGGGTGAGGCTATTGAGTGGTTTCCTGAGCAGTGTAGCTGTAATAAATGTGAATAAGTTGTGTGAATACAAATATCTACAATTCTCGGTATTGTGTGAGATCTCTCCGTTTCGTAGTATCCGCTACCAACGAGCTTCACGCTCGCTGACTGCCGTTGCGACTTCCGAGTAAATTGGTTAACAACCCACTTTACTCGGAAATATGTCACTTACCCCTCAGAATGTCGAATTTGTATCACCAGTACCTAGGCCATCAACAAAGATGCTTTAGGGTTTTGAAGCGCTTTTTAACAATTAAAAGTATAGCTTTGAAGAAACAGCAATACAGCAATGTCATCTTCGGCCGTTAGAAAGGTCGTTTTTCTCAGGACGTAGGTCGCGACCTGGAGAGACTTCCGATGCATTGCTTACTGTGGAAGAAAAGCGAATATATTCTTATGTAAACAGTTCACATTATTTGTCAAAAAGTTACAATTTTTGTTGTTCTAAATACAATATAACGTGCCAAATAATAACAAAATACTTCCAAAATATGTATTCTTTTATTCACAAACGTCTGTTTGGGTTCCTGAAACTTCTTTATTTCTCCCCGTCCCAAGCCTCGTGTGGGTCCGTTAGTTCCGCCCTGTGGAACACCCTTTTTTCTTACATCATGTCTCCCGGCCAGCCACGGCTGCTGTTGGCTTCCTCGCCTTCACTCGCCTTCAACTGGACGCGCGCTGTCGGTCAGCGGGCGCGGGGCGGCGGCGGCGGCGGCGGCGGCGGCGGCGGCGGCGGCGGCGGCGGCGGCGGCGGCGGCGGCGGCGCGCCTGGCGGTCGCTCGATAAATCTCCTCCGTATCACGACGCAGATTGCTTCCCGGCGTCGCAGCTACCCTTCAGCGCAACCGTTACCCTGCGGCCAGGATATATGGGCGCCTTCGTTACAGACAATAGACTGGCGCATTAAATCGCCGGCCCTTCGAACCCCGATGCCGCACCGCGCCGCGGGCTTCGCAGATAGCGCGCGCGCGGGGGACAGCGTTGGCGCTGTTGGCGCGGTTGGCGTCCGGCGCTTGAGAGGTGGGTGTCACGTGTCTCCGCCCACGCGGTCGATGCCAGGCTGTCGCGGCTACCGCGCCGGCTGACGCGGACCGTTCGGTGCTGGCTGGCTGATCTCGCGCTGTGGACGTGGATGGGGAAGGTTGCCTTATGAGGGGTGCTCCTGCGAGGACTAGTTGTCAATATTTTCTTCCGATATCTCGAGGGAAGGGGGTTCATGTGTATCATATATGATTTCTGAATTGATTTCCAACCTCATAGTCTTTGGACCAATTCACGGATTTTGATTCTTAAGGAACCAAACTATTTTTGGTGTGTGAGTAATGTAGATTACAAAGTTTCATTCAAAAAAATGTACACCGTCTCATAAAGTGAACAGTGTAACCGTCGTATGGCATCTTCATGATTACGGAGCTAAGTTGTTTGTTGTCTTTTCTTTTCTCGTAAGGAAAACCGATTATACGCTCATAATGTACAATGAAGGCTTTGTCGCTATAAAGAAACTCTAGTGAACTATTGAGTCTCCTATTCTTTTATACTTAGTATTCAGATGAATTATATGGGAGATCATCATTTATTTCTTCTTTTACCCAGAGCACTTGAGACTTTTTTTAGTGTTAATTGTTTTATATTGTAATCCTACGGTACTAAATCGTTCGCGAAAAGGTGTTTCCAGAATTTCATTTACAAAATCGAATAGGCTTTCTCTTTACATTTATTGTGTGAAGGTAGAAAAATAACTTTCTCACTGTGTCTGCTTTCTTTCGCTAACTCCTTTTCAGATTTTATACGCTACTCCTTCGTTCGTCTGAAGCTGTTGGTCCAAGTACAGCATTAACGTCTCTTTCCGCGTTTCACAATGATGTAGCACCGTCGTTTCGGTGAGGTGCATGACATCGTTTAGAAATTATACCATACGGTAGCGCATATTATACCTAACATTCAGTTGGCGGAAAGCATTTTTTATAAAGGAAATTGTTTGAGTACGGCCGATTATCTTTCAAATGTCTCTTGCATTTCCTGATGTGTTCCAGGCAACGACTAGTGTCGACGTCAACGCATTCATGTATTTGAAAATACAATAACGTTATTATTATTATTATTATTATTATTATTATTATTATTATTATTATTATTACTAGTCCCTTTCAAGAATTTGATTCTAGTCTGAAAAGGTTATCGTTTATACACAAAAAATTGGGTCGGTAATTTCTTTAGCACTTGTGCATTATCATAGTACTGTTACCATTACTAAGATCGTTCGGTATCTTAATTTATTTTCTCTTCATACTTTGTGTTGCAAATTTCC
This sequence comes from Teleogryllus occipitalis, assembly GCA_011170035.1. Classification (NCBI taxonomy): domain Eukaryota; kingdom Metazoa; phylum Arthropoda; class Insecta; order Orthoptera; family Gryllidae; genus Teleogryllus; species Teleogryllus occipitalis. The sequence goes on along the minus strand of BLKR01001888.1, from coordinate 60,224 downwards.
CAGTTTTCTTACAACTAAAATCAAAGTTTTACTAATTTTGTAATATTTTTTGTATATTTATTTTTACCTGGCCGAAATTCTCCGCCACTTTGTAATTTCATTTTCTCTTACCCCTCTTTTTCTCTGCATGGCTATATTGCCAATTTCTTCTTCTCCTCCTCGTCAATAGGATTGATATCCCTTCTCGCGCCATGTCTTGCTACCATTAGAGTTCCATTGTGCCCGTATATTTTTTCCCATTACTCCCTCCCCGTTTTTCCCCTCAGGGCCAGATTAACCCCTTAACGGACCCTAAGCATCACCAAACTATGGAACACACTAATAATGTTGGAATATTGAACGAATGTACCAATCCATTTCAACATGAAAATAAAAATATAAGCTATCAATTTATAAATTTAAATTTCAAGTAATAAATACAGTATATACATATCTTATTAGGAAATTTCAAACAAATTTCTTTTATAATTTTTAATATTTGATTTAAGTTTATTATTCTGTGAATGGGTAACAACACAATTAAGAATGATTTTAAGAGTTTATAAACCTTTAAACTAATTTGAGAACTAATTTTGTTGGAAAACTATTGATACTCCCATCCAGCGGGAGTCCTAAGCACGTGCTTGGTCTGTTCATGTGCTAATCTCCTCCTGCTCCCTCTCCTCTATCGAAATGGCCGCCACCGGCGCCAACGAGGCGTACGTTTACCGCCCACTCCACCACGTAACCGACATTTGCATGTAAATTCGCCCTCGAGTTATGAGACACGCCGTACATAAAGTTGCACCGAGAGGCACGTGCTGGTTTGTAAATAGGCGTTATATCGCCGTTGAAATGGCAGCGGCGAGAAAGCGCGTGCAAATCCTTGACGTGAAATTGTTATGATTTGAAAGAGGAGACGTCATATGACTGTCTACAGACGTCGAGAAGGTACTTGTGAGGAGTGTTCAAGGAACGCCACAAACGGCTAGCAAATACGTGTGGGGTACAATTTACACAGTTGTGAACTACTGAAGTTATGAAGCTACATGGAGCTAACCATGTTTCATTCAGAAACATCGTGAAAATACGTATCTTTATTAGTTATGTAATCACGGAGGTTTATCATTTATTGCTGTTGGTAGACACATTGCGTACGTATCACCTATATCATTCACCTTATCGTAGAACAAACCGTGTTACCGACCTACCGTATAGATGACCTTCCTGTTATTTCACTGAGAAATGTGTTTACAAACGATAATGTATGTACGTGATTGACAAGACTTCCGTGGAGAGGGGATGGTTCGGCGGCTATTTACTGTCACCTAATGTGAAAAGGGAATCCATCTTTCTCTGGAAGCATCCCACGGAGGAGGCAATTATAAAAATGTCTACAAGGAAGAGGCAGACATAACGTGCGTAAGGAATGGTCCAGTGCAGCTAACCTCGTGTCCACAACCCGGAAACGCGCGTCTATTGCCGAGGCGACGGGAGCGCACGGTGCGGTGAGCGCTGCAAACGCGGGGGCGGTCAAAGGCGAGGCGGGGAACGTTGGACTGATGTCCGATTCTTTCTGGTCAATAATATTGAAATATCGTCATTTAATGATCTTTTACTACAGAAATCGTCCACGAGAAAGATTATTTCCGTAATGATTGCGAGATTTGTGAAGAACGAATGCGATAATGACAATAGGTGCAACGCTGTCTTCTATCTCTCAAAAATAGAGGTACGAATGTATTTCGTCATCAAATGCATGCGATTGAATCATTTTCTAGAATAAATGTAATAATTGAAATGATGGGAAAGACAAAAATCTTCTCAACTTTCCAATACCTCGAGAATTTGGTTACTGGCTTGAAATCGCGGAATACATTTGATAATTATCAATTATTAATATAATATAATATTATATCACATAATAATTAAAATCAATTCTAAATAGCAATAATTATTAATTATAATTAAAGACTTACATTTGCCTGGACTGTTTCGGATTATCGAGCGTATATTCGTAAGAAGAGTCAATATCAAATACTGATAAATATTCTTTAGTTTATTGTGACGTGCCATGCACAAAATATTAGAATTACACCATTCTGCGATTTGATATTTGCTTTTATTAAAATTAATACTTCATCTGAAACTTTCTCTTTAAATTTGTCGTTGTTGGAATAGTATATTACTGGGATTCGTCATTACTGGGATATCTATCATTTATCGAAATACAATAACCCCTTAGCAGAGAGCAATCATAATATTCGAAATCAGGAACAACAATCCTTGAAGATCCATTGAGAGAATATATTCCTATGCGGAAGTGGGAAAGGAAGTAGATAAATGAATGTAAACCTTGTTTTTAAAACAATTTTTTGTGGAAAATGAGGATGACATTTTATTATTTGGTAGATAATATTAACCTAAACACTTAAAACATCGCCAAGAATTGATTTCAGGGTTATTTTTCGGGTTTTGCCCGACAGGATTCGTTTACCAGGCAGCGGTGCGCGGCTTGGCCGGGCCGATCCCGATCGCGTGTCAAGCTGCCGGACAGAGGTGTTTGTCATAATGCCTGCGTCAGGGAGCTTAATTCCAGATCCGGAGGCGCGATAACCCGGGTGGGTCCTGTCGCTCTTGAGCGCGTGCTAGCACTGAGGGGGAGGGGAGGGGGAGGGGGGACGGGAATGGACACGGAGTCAGCCATGGTGATGGAGGTTGTGGTGGTAATGATGCAGACGTGGGCTAATGGCGAATTGTGATCGTTTGCGACGAATCGATCGACGAATGTGGTTGTTTCAACGGGGATAATCGCGGTGGAGATGCTAGAAAAAGTTCCAATTGACAGGGCGATTACTTTCAATGAAGTGTACGAACAGTATCAGCTTCCATCTTGTTCTCTTTATTACTGATCTCTCCAATAATTCTTTTCTCAAATCTACGGAATTTACGAATAACTTGTCTGTGAATACATTTTTCAATTAATAAAATTAATCGTATGGCTACCGAATTATTTTATACAGCCACAATTTACATGTTTAATCAAAAAAGATATATAGAGATAAAAACAATGCTCTTGAGTGACACTGCTCATTTCTTTTCAGAGACTTGGTGTTGGTGAACTAATGCGCGATGGAGTTGCAGTACGGTGAGATAGAATTATTGATGGTAGCTATGGTAGTGGTGATTTTTAGGTTGCTGTAGTTAGTGTGTCTAAGCTATTTGTTTTGCCTGTAGTAGCAAAATGGCTGTCGAGGCTACAACGCAGACTATCAAGGAACAATGATCCTAGAACAATCTGAAAGGAAGTGAACATGTTTTAACTCTGCAGTTTGAAGTTTGAGAATATACGGTATATATCGTACGTTGACTAAAACCGATAGGAACATCCTTGGTAGTAGTACTTTAATAGTTAGTTTCTGTGACGATGTCGACGCCAGCAATACTTTGTATTTTGAAAACATGAAACACAATAAACGTTCATTCATGTGACTTTAAGAGTTACAGAATCGAGTAATTTTAATGTTGCTTTTTGGGATCCTCCCTAATAAATGAACTGGTGAAGTTGTAGATTGCATCTGAACTTGACTCGCAATGGTTGGAGGGATACAATATACAAAGAGGACTTGTCTAATTTCGGCAAAATTTTTAAGGGATATGTGGAACGGGAGTAGCTTGCGTATGGGGTGGAGGGGAGAAATAGCTAGATAACGACTATAGAAGCTTGCTGTATAGCTGGGAAAAATTGATAGAAAATATGGAGCTAATCTAGTGCTATGAGATGTTGTAGGTTCCGTGAAATGATGGCTATGGATTATTTGGTTACTGACAAACCTGAGAGTATTTACGCAATTTCGCAGAAATTAGTTTTAAAAAATTTGAAACCTGCTGACTACTGTCGAAGCAATGTTTATCCAAACAAGATAAACATAAGAAATTAGTAGCAGAAGGATGATTTTATAGATTAACGGGATGAATGGCTGATGATGGAAGAGTGCCTATTGCTAATCGGGCGAAGAATTCACTGCCTTCTAATAGCTTCTTTGAGTTTTGAAGATATGTGTTCTTTCCATGTTAGTCGTGTGTCCAGTTTGACTCCAAGAATTTTAATGGTTGTGTTCAAGGGAGATCAGGGAATTGGCCCAGAATCGAAAGACGAGTATAATGACAGAAGGACAGAGGGAAATGCTAATGTAAATATTTTTGTTATTGATTAGGAAGAGTTGTCTTTTTATTTTCCATTTACTTATTTATGTATTTAGAGGAGAGAAGGGTTCTTGCATCTCTCTTCTTGCTGAGTCTTTCTTTTTACTTCTATGTAACGAGCGGATATAATAGAATCTTTGCTGGGGATGTCTGAAATTGAAGTGTTGAATTATATTGGCGAGCCTTGTGGACCACCTGCAAGGATAGGTCTCGGGGTGGAAGGTGACGGTGACGGACGACAGACGGTGGCAGTGGCGATAGAGTCGGTGGCGGTGGAGGCGGAGGCGGAGGCGGTTGTGGCGGCGGCGGCGGCGGCGGCGGCGGCGGCGGTGGCGGTGGTGGCGGTGGCGACGTTCGCAGTTCTGCCTGTGACGCGTCCGCCGCGGCGGTGGCTCTCCGTTTAATTGATGATGGCTGGCACTGGCGGGCGCTAGCGTCCGGCCGCTGACACTCGTCCGTGTCGGACACTAATTACTCGTCGATATCTGGCCCGCTGCCCGACCCGCTCCGCCACACCCGCGCTGGCATCTCCGTCGTCGCCGGTGGCCGAGAACGCCATTGGCCCTCCAGCGGATGGGTGGGGCTGAGAAAACAAAATTCTGCGTCAGGTGTTGCCTGACGCCTTCGTACGTCTTATCTCTAATAACATACTACATGCCGAAATCGTTCCCGCACGAAAAAATAGAGGATGGGGAAAAATGAGGAAATATAGTTACCCACTGCATCGTACTTCGGTGGGAAATTGAATGTGTCTCCAATACGCTTGAAATATTCAAAGTTTCATGAATATTGAGGTTAATTTACTGAAAATTTTTCACATTTTAAAATCATATTTTATTATAAGAAGTATAGGTGGAATTGGTGAAGATCTGCATTCAAACGTGTCTACGAAAAATATATAACATAAGTTTGTTTAAAACATTTTCTGTATGATTAAATTTGCTAACAAACATTTACCAAATATTGTGTTATTTAATAAGGCTTTTTTGTCAAAATTTTGAATTTATGTATATAATAGACGTTGATTTCTTGCAAGAAACAGTTTTGTAAACTAACTTCACCCGTATGAATATGTGAGTTTAGTTGTTAACATTTTAGCTTTCAACGCACAAGAATTGAAATGTTTGCGCATTTTCTTTTAATTTGACACTCTTTTTCAGTAATTAAATTGGCAGAACTTATTAGTCTAGACAACCTCGAAATAACATTTTAAAGGATTATGAATCGTGTCCCAATGAATATCATCAATTTCTTTTGTTCCGTGTGATTGCTGTGAAAGTGAATTCAGGTAAAAACGAAACCTTTTAGCCCTTTCACACTTTCTTTAAAAGATTCTGATTTAAAAGAGAAAGCGTTCGGTTTTGGCAGAGCAATCATTTAATAGGCTCCAATCAGGCTGTATTCTCCCGACTCGGAGCACCATATCGCACCCTCAGATCTACAAGAGCGCCTCCAGGGCCGAAAATTTTGTTAAAATTTCAATCGACCTCTGCTCCCAGGTGGGTCTCCGTAGAGACAAATGAGGATTCGGAGTTATTAATGTTGGGAGAAAGTGCATACAAAGACAATCCCGGGTGCCATACACCACGCTGGGGCTCATCGGAGCGAGATGAAGAGATACGGGGCGTTCTAATGCCGGCCGGGCAGGTGTCCGCGCCCCTGTCCGCCCAAATGGAACACGGCCGCAGAGACTGGGCGTCGCCGCGCGAGGGCGGCTCGATCGAGAAGGAGATCGATACCGGAGGCTGTGGCGTCAGTGAGTAGTTGTTGGGTGGATGGATGAATAGGAGGGCGTGTTGGGTGTTGTGGCTACTGGCTGTGGTTTGTTTAGTGAAGCCATTCCCGAAGTGTTCGATATCTATCCCCTAGGGTTTGAACGTCTTGAGGGTCGATAGTTTCAATACAAAATGTTGTGATTGTGGAAGCCAGACCTTAAAACTACGGCATCCATGGTTCTGTGGATGCCAGACATTAAAGAGTAAGAATGGTATTCTTTTCATTCTCCTTTCACCAATTTTTGGCAGACATTGTTGAGTGGGTGGATGAAGAGGAGGGCGTGTTGGGTGTTGTGACTACTGGCTGTGGTTTGTTTAGTAAAGCCATTCTCAAAGTGGTCGATGTATATCCCCTGGGTTGGAACGTTTTAAGAGTCGATAGTTTCAAAAAAAAAGTGTAATTGTGATCGGAATGCCAGACGTTAGAACTATGGCATCCACGCCCCTATGGATGCCAGACATTAAAAAGTAAAACTGAATTTTTCTATTTCATTCTTTCTGAAGATTTCTGACACGAATATTGATGGTAAATGACGCAGGAACTGACATGCTTTTATCTAACGTAATTTTTTGGGTTGTTGAAATAACATTAGAACTTTTGGGTAGTGAGTTAAAATACTCCAAAATGAATTACATTTTTTAATTTGAAAATAATATACACACAACAATGTAAAAATTTGGGCAGTAAGATAAGCACGAAACTTAGTTCTGGTTGCTAGCTGCAAAAGCACTCTAACAAGTTGAATGTTGATTGAAATTGATCAAGAATTCTCTCCGAATCTGTGAAATATATCTCAATAATTGCGGCAGAAACATATTTTAGAGTAGGTTCTTAATAAGAGAATATGAATATTTGAGATAAAACATTTAAATCCATAATGCGATCCGTAATAATGTGTAACCAGTTCACGACGAATTTTAGATATTTTAACTTTCATCTTTCCTCCAAATAACTTGAAAAGTTGCCATTCATGAATTTATTTTTACTATATAATTAAGACATAAAATGTCATGTTTACAGCATGTATGTGTTTTTCAATCCACTCCATGCTTCTGCTCACTACTTCTCATAATTATCTTTACGAGTTCTTGGGAACTGGTTTGCAGTTCACGATCTCTTCATACCCGCACGCTCACGAAGCTAAAAATAAATGAAGGCGGTACCGCACTAAGAAATACGTGTTGATCGAAACTGAAAACAGACAGAATAGCGGGCACGATCTATCTCGCTGCGGGCTAATTGGAAGCGTACTCGAAGGAGCGTTTCCGAGGAAGCTGAGAACGCGGAGATCTCAGTACAGAAAAGGAACGCGGGGTAAAACGGACTTAAAGTGCAACTGCCGTTAGACACGAAAATCAATTAAATTCAGAGAAGTTTGGAATATTAGTAAAAGAATAAAAATTGTATTTGTATCGTTCAGTGACATAATATACAAATAAACATTTCACTCAATGTATCTGTTCTTTCTAAGATAGTGAGTATTATTAAAATTGATATTACTTACCGTAAGATTTTACAGTTAGTTCGCCTGTTTAAATCTGGAATCTCAACCCAACCTGCAGGTTCATGGGCAGTATCAAGAAAAAAAGTAATTCACGCTTTTATGAGCTTCGCTATTACTGTAGTCATTTTAAAATATTGTTTATACCGTACATGGTATTTCCATGATCAGCTGAAGACCGTCTAAAGTAAAAAAAAGTTAATACTTTGTGAAAATCTGCAAAACTCCCCCAATTTTTAGCTGAAACTCAAAAGGCAAAGGAAATTCGAGTTTTTGATAATATTTTCGAGGTTATATGCAAGGAAAGTAAAGAATGAATATTATTCTAGGGAAAAGGAATTAATCTTGCCGAGTTATGATAGTATGTTGTTCGTACTGCCTAAAGAACATAATACATGAAAAATAACACGACAGGATTATTTCAGAGAAATAATGTTGAGCACAAACCTTTTGTGTTGAATACCGGTTCTCAAAAATTTAAACAGAATTGAAGAGCATATTCCGAAAATGACATAGTATCTCCATGAAACAGTTCTCCATGTATTCACATTCAGCCGAATAGTTCAAGTAGGATTCAACGGTTTTGAGACCCGTTTAACACAGGAAGATCGCCAATTTTGAACACAGTATGTGGCACCACGATGGAGAAGCATCTCAATAATATATTTATAGGAGAATAGAACGGAAACCAAGAAAGAAACGTCACTTAGGCAGGAAGCTCTTCAATTTGCGAATACCCGAAACGAACGAGTCCCTGAAATCGGAGTCAATTCCCAGTGGCATGGCGCCTTTCGATCCAAGCATGCGCCATCACTCCTTCCACCTCCCCTCCCTCCCCCACCCCCCACGGGGGGCGGTGACGGACCGCTGTCAGCGCGGGGCCGCGCCACCACGAGCCGGCGGCCACCAGCGTGGCCCGGCGGGGTGCCGCGCCGGCGCCGTCCATCATACCAACAGCCGCCGCCACCACCGCCACCAGCGCACCGGCGCTCGCCGCATGGGAACGCCGCCGCCGTCCCCACCGCCGCCGCTCCCGTCGTTGCAGCCGCCGGCAGCTTCAAAGCGAACGCCGCCGCCTTCGGCCAATTAATGGCGAGCCCCATATAAATTATTATAATATCCGTTTTCAGCCGCCGCCCTCGCCTGGCGCTACCGGGTACGCGATGGGTGTACCGTGCTCGTGTTCTGTAGGTATTCGGCAGTCCGCGCTCGGAAATTTCAAAGCTAGAATTACCAGATCAGAATAGGTGTAAAGAAAGACAAAAGCAGGGCATATTAAAACAATTGAATATTAGTGGAAATTGTAGATGAAAAGTCAACATTCTGATTGTCGGTAATATTTGTATTAGTAAAAAGGCGTATCGTCTGTTTTCTGTGAAAATCATTTATTTCACACGAATTGTAACAAAGTTTCGTAATTTGATTTGTTATATCATCAGGTTAATAATGTGAAAGCAGATTTTACATGGTGTGAAAAACCACAAACAGTGAAAGTGAATTAGCTAATATGAGCTAATGAGCTCGAGGCCACTATAGAATATTGGCTCATGTTGACTGTAGGGGTGCTATCCTTGTAAATGGTAGTCATAAAAAACAGAGGTACAGGTTTTTACTAATACAATTGAATTTTACTGTTTTGAAATTCCAAACAAAAATTTGTGCTGAAACACTCGCATTGTAATCATTAATAAATACAAAATATATAACTACATAACTAGATTCTTAGTTATTTATCCTTCTCAGTTTCAATACGTGTTTCTAAATCAAGTTCTTCACGGCTAGCTACAGATACGTAGGTTCCAGTTTTGCAAACTATACACACTGTTAACTTAGCAGTGCGATTTGAAGTTTTTGAATTTCGTTGTCAATTCAGCAGTAGACCCGCACCATGCACAGGCAAATTACTCTACCAACTATGAGATCTAAAATTCACGTAGCTCAGAGCTTACTATATAAGGAGTGTGATACGATGCTCATATACACTCTATCGATCTTTAACATGCTGAAAACCACGATGCAACGTTGGCACAAGGTACACTAACTTTATGTCACAAAGATTACAGTAAGGAAAAAAATCAAAAGGAATTTAACTGAAAGACGATCGCTATTGTAACACGAAAATACGGACACTTTGCTGATTTTGGAAAATAAGTATAGACACAAGGCAATCGCTAAGTATACGCACGTGCTATCCTTAATGCGGACATGGTAAACATCCAAAGCTGTTTGTTAGAGTTTACGTAAGATATCTGTCCACTTTGCGGCCGTTACAGTTACGTATGGCAAAAATCATCGACGTTTTTAAAACATCGATATGTTTGAGCAGAAACATCGATATTATATCATCGATGTTTTGCTTTCGATGTTTCCTTCAGATAGATATATTTGAACAGACATACCAATATTTCCAAAAGCAATTCTCATGATTCAAATAACTTTTCCAGTATCTATTTTATTTGGGGATTGCTCGCAATCAACAACCAGTGACAACTGTCACTATTGTCAATCCCTAGGCGACACGAATATCGCAATCTTTCTCCAGTGTTGTTGCCATTTTATGTTATCTTAAACGTGGTAATATCGTTAAGCTGCAACTTGAACCTTGACTACATAGAACATTGATTAGAAGTTTAAAATGGCAGTGAAATTTAAAGCAGAATATACATTAAAATAACATTAACGTGTTACGTGTCACATTAGAACCAGGACAATTTTTTTCGAAATGTTTCATCATATTTAAAACATCAATATTTTAAATAACGGTGATTTTTATCTATGTTTTCACTGACCTCGGAAACTTTTTGGTGATGTATCGATGTTTTGCTAAACGTTGACATAGTTACACGCGACGAAAGAGGCATTGCACTTGCTTAATAGAGCCATCCAAATTATCGCTGTTCACAAATCATTGGTTAGCCCAATATCAGCTAGCGATTGCAATCGCCCAGAAACTTGATGTGCTTGCGCAGTAATTTGCATCATTTTCTTGTGCGCATTATTACACAAAATGTAATTTTTTTCTGACTGAAGTGGCCTATTGAAAATCAGGAAAGTTGATGTTTTTAACCCTCATATTATATCTGCTTGTTTATATCAAGTACTGCACCTGGGGTTTTTTGGACCCCAAGCTATACTGACAATTGGAAGTGGTAAACATAAAAATTGATATGGCAACATATTGGATGTAAATAATTGATTTTATATGAGAATATCTTTTCTAAGTTATTTTCAATAACATAATAATATAATTTATTCATATTAAATATTTCATAAAAAGAATAACCTCCACCGTACATATCCTCCATTGTTGATTCACAATGCTTGAGAAATATTTGAGTTCGTGAAAGTTATTTCGAGATAAATCAAACATGAGGCAAAAATTGACGGTATTAGACATATTTTTTGAAGTTCATGACAATATGTTTGAAATGAGAATAGGAAAATTAAAGACTATACCTTAGATCAAACCGGTGCCATGTAACGAAAAAAACTCTAATAAATTTTGGAAAATTAATTTGGAATTTGGAATATGTGAAAATGGTTTGGTACCTGTTTAATACGTGTAGACCGAAATTATCCTGCAAATATTCAGGAAAATATTAAAGAATTAATGATCATGGGGTCCAAAATGACTCAGATGTGGTTCGAGGAATGAATGACGTTCGCGACAACCGTCTTCCTCCTCTGCAACATCACCGAGTGCAGACATTCCGCACGCGAACTCCTAGGATTTTTTATGTTGCCTTGTTCTGTTGATATTACATTGCTCATTTGACATATTAACTGTGTTCACAGAGCAACTCTACTAGTGTTCACAGAGATCACAGTTAAAATGTGATGATTGTCAGAATGCTTTTGTGCTACAAATTAAATGCACATAATTTGTAAGAAATGTTGAAGCTGACCCACCCCTACTATTGCAGCATCGTGTTACATTTACTTTATTTAGTTGTAGAAATATTTTTCCAGTTTGGGTGTGAGAGGTATACATTTGTTTTTAAATTCGCGGGGAGGTATATCGCTTCGATTTTATTTATTGCTTTCATACCCTGACTCGTTTTAGAGAATATTGTCCGTTCCAGAAATGAGAAAGCGATTGAGAGCTTGTTCCTTAGAAACCGAATTGGCTACGATGCCTTGTAGGAAGAACTGGACGGGCGAATAAAGAATTTTCGTCCACGTGTCCACATATCCGGTGTCAAACTGGACCTCGTCTTACCGGATGTAGCGCCTCCCTTGAAGCACGAGAATCGAAGAGATCTCTTTGTGGTTCTCTGAAACCAGGAGGGTCCATTCAGCGGTGATTGTCTTCAAGGGTCAGCATGAACAGCATTATGAGAACAGCAACGGGGAGAAACGGATAATTGGAATTATTTCCGCTGGAGAAATATTCCTAAATCTTAAATTAAAAGGCAGAGGTATAAACCCCAAGTAGTTTATTACAATATAAATTTTCATTTTATTAAATTCATATTGTAATAAAATACTTGTGGTTGATACCTCTGCTATCCTGAATCAAAAATCATTGAATACCACAATATCTCTACTGCCACTACTGTATTTGTTAAATTAAAAGTTTCCAGATATGCATGAAGTAGTACTTTCATGCATTCACGAATTTTCTATTTTCTTAATTAATTCATTCAAAATTGTGTTTGTGGACGGTAAATGCGTCATTTATTTATCAATTCGAAGAAAGGATGTGTAGTCAATATAAAATAAGTAATAATGCAATTGTAAACTCTCAATCAGAAACCTGAGTGACAAATTATTGAAATAATTGCAAGAAAATCATCTTAATATTCAAAATCTCAAGAGAAATTCGAATGCCTTGAGTGACAGTAATGCGATGTTGGAATTCCTGTGTTATGGCGCCATGTTATAGAATTTTTAAGTAATACAAATATTGCTTTCGTAAAGGTCAATGGCAATATCTCGATTTTTTTAAATAATAATTTATTGATATTTGAACATTCCCACGACGTATGATGTAAGACGAATGTTCCGAGCAAGAAGATAGAATTAAACTAAAAAAAAAACATTGTATTACTTTATAGCATAACCTGGAAAATTAAAATTAATTTATTATAAAGAAGTATTCTATACTTTCTTGTGCCAAAAAGAACTTTATTGGCTGATTTTAAAGAGAATTTTACGCTGAAATAAAAAATGAGTCTCCCGTAAGAATCATAAAATAATAATCGTAAAATTGCTGACTAGAAAGTTTTACAGTTACCTTTACGTTAGATTTTACATTTACGCTAAATAAATTAAAAATGTTCAACGTATCTGAAATGTGTTAATTTATGAATTCCATAAGTAATTTTCTTTAGGAACGCTCCTGTTGTGACTCCAGCAGTATCTGCCAATATACTTGACATCCACTGCTCTTCGTACCTTCTTTCCATGGTTGAAATATTCTGATGGAAACGCTCACAGAGTTCATCGCTTACAGCCTTCAGAATTTGGGGAAAGAAATCCAAGCGTGTCAGAAGGAATTGAATCTGAAGAAACACATTAATTCCTAAATTTTCATATGGTTTCAGTAACTGCTTCCCTACTTTTCTGTAGTTGACAGATTACGTGTTGCTTAAAATGTTCTTCATCAAATTATTGAATGTGCAATTTTCTAAATCATTTAATCATTCAAAAATTGCATTTTTCACTAGTTCTATTTGTTGTCCGACAAAAATTCCTATGTCTGAATGCGTATGTCCTAGAATTTCTAGTACTTAGGAAATATTACTTAATTATTCTACCTCACCATCTTGAGAAAAAATCCTTAAATGCCTCTTGTTTTCGCAAAACCATATCCTGGTTTCGGATATTTAGACAAAGGTAGAGAAGCAAAGCTTGGGAATATATATATATGTCTTGGGAATATATATATATATATATATATATATATATATATATATATATATATATGTCTGTTATTTGTTGGACATATTTGTCTTCAAAAAAATTGAGTAAAGCATACTTAAAATACAAGTAGAAATGTAGAAACATGCAACAATTATCATAAAGTAGGAACAATTCCAACACAATCGGGACGAATGATAATCGTGTATTCACGGTAAGTCCTGTCAGGTTTAAGCCTCCACCTCGAATTTAATACACAACTGCATGACACCTACACATATTATTTATATTTCTCATATAAACAAAGTAAAAGAAGAGATTAATGCCAATAATTACAAAAATAGAATAACGTACTTACGTCACTTAAACTATACAAAATAGCAAAATTTTGGTGGTAGGTTTGGATATCACATTTAATAATACTAGAATCATGTAAAACTGTTTGTGGCAAAACATGAGTTGATCAGTACATGCAATTTACAAAGCCATTGTTCTATAATGCAAACTTCTTACATGCCTTTAGCTTCTCATTTCTCACGTAAGAAGAATGTTACTGATGCGGACATTGCTCCATGTAGAAGATAATCGTAAATTTAATATTAAGTTTCTCAGAATCAAAAGATAAGTGTCAACAGAACAAGAACTTGTTTATTACTGTACCTTTGTCTCGGCTCCACACCCCGTGTTACACGTTCACATCTCCCTCCCAGTGTGTTGCCAAGTTCTACACCCATATTCCATCTGTAAATCCGACGCGGACTGGGCCGAACATCGCCACCCCTGGCCATCACGGTCCAACAGGTCTTCCAGGAACAGGCGCCCCGGCCGGCCGCGAACGCAGCGGGGGACGGGGCGCGGCAGGGCGAGGCGGGGCGGGGCGGGGTTGGAGAGGGGCGGGGCGGGGCGGGGCGGGGCGGGGCGGGGCGGGGCGGGGCGGGGCGCGGCTGGGCGGGGCGGGGAGGGCGTGGGCGCGGGCGTGCGCGTATTAAGACGAGCAGGCAAAGCACAGTGGGCTCAAATATGAACAAAATATGCACATTATCATTTCCTAGAAAACACGACAAAAATCCAATGCGTAAAATTTTTGGTGACTATTAGTAATTTTTACAGACGTAACATTTACGCTAAAGAAAGTTAAAATGTTCAACGTACCGGAAATATATTAATTGATGAATTCCATAAGTATTTTTTTTTTTTCAGGAACGTCTCTGTTGTGATTCCAGAAGTCTCCAGTAGACTTCCCGCCCCGTCCCCGCTGGGTTCCTGTATATACAAATAAAAATTAAAAAAATACGTGGGTATACAAGTGAAACTCACTAAACATAAAAAACGAATTTTGAGGTACAAGTTGAAGCTAATTCTATAAAATTTTTTAACTTAATATCTTTCGCTGGATAAGAGATAAAAATCTGCTTTACACACATTTTAATATTATTTTTAAGAAATTAAAAAAATCAGTTCTAAATATAGATATTTCTATACGTTTTCATCATTCTGTGACTTACTTAAGGAAGAAAATAATTGATAATTTAGAACATACGAATTCCAGATCTTCAACGATTTTACTAATCTAAATATTAGAAGAATGTGACTTAAAAAATTAAAGGTGGACTTACAATATTGATTTACAAAGGTGGACTTAACTTAACCTGCATACCGAGGATAAAATGGCTAGAAGTTATTTGTAAATAAAATTTAATTTACAGTTTATACTAAAATATAGTTCATATTTCTGTATATTTCAAAATAATCAGTTTAGTTTTGACGATAAATATAAAAACTGAAAAAAAAATGGTTTCTAAACCTTAAATCTTTCACTCGTAGGAATGGAATTGTGTATGCTTTTAATGTAGTACATACTTTTGTAATTTCAAAGCAACTTGTCCCCAAGAAATATAAATGACATCGCTTATAAGTAAAAAGTAAAATAACACAGGAATGTATTCAGTTTCTCACCAATCTTGCTTTCAATTTCTGTTTAGTTGAAATTAAGTTTAGTTTGTGAAGTGAATATATCGACAGCGACAAAGTTAAGATAAAATATGTTATCCGATTATACTCATTATTTTATTTTTAAATAATGATAATTGCTTGAAGATATTTCGAGATGTATTTTCTTGTTCGTATGTCACAATTTCAATTCTCGAAGACTAGCACAGACATCGGTATAACTGCCATCCTGACTCAGTATCACTTTCAATATTTTCTTTCTCCAAAAGCTGTGAATCCTAGATCGAATTGGTGAGCTTTTTTTAAAAAAAGAAAACTAAAGTTTATGGATAAATGGAACATGTATGGAGTCACGCATTTAATTACGTACAAATTCTTTGGTATTCCAGGGAAGTGAGCAAAAATAAGCAGTATGTGCATTTTAATGTGAAACCGATGGAAATTGTATGTTGGCTAGACTCAATATTGCTTGATGTTAAGGAGGTTGAAGGACAGAGTCTTGACGTCGTATTGGACATGTGTGAGCGAAACGTGTCAAATAGACCGTATCAAATTGACGATTTTTTGCTATGCTAAGTAAATCCAACTACCTTAACATGTATGTACAACTTTTATCACCGTCCATTTTACAATCTTTCACATATGTCCCTTTTATTCTTTTGCTTTGGCTGTTTGTCAATAACATACTCCCACCCGGGCTTTAGCCTGAAATCTGAGGATCGTAATAATGTACCCTACGATAAAAATCATAAAGTGGTTGACAGTTCGTTGTCACGTGGTAATGCCAGGGCCGCAAACAAGTCAACCGCGAATCAAGAGCTTCGGCACTTGCGCAGTGTCGACATCTCAAATTATAAAAAATTAATCGCATGGCTCGGAAGTCTCGGTTAATAAACTGAGCGACATCACAAGAGACGAAAGTGAATCTATTGTGATAAAATGTGTTGTTTGGGCTACAACAGTTACTAGCGTGTGTTATTCGTTCCGTTGTCAATATTACGGAAGTAGTATTGTAGACCCTATGTTGTCTACCCTCCTGTCAAAGGAACTTCATCCCCCTCTATACCCAATTGTCAACCACGTTCGCATTTTATTCGGACATTAGGAGTTTAGCGACACGGCACAAGTGTCGTTTGCCCCGGCATCTATAACCCCTCCTCCCCACGCATACTCCCGCCGCGGCTGCAATGAGGTCTCGCGCTACAAGTGTTGGCTGTTTCTTATAACTTGGAATAATTCTTCTGTGTTAACCTTCGTTCCAGTTTCATTGATAATCGTGGATGAACCTAATGAATTATGTTCTATTCATGTTCGTTTCTTAGTGTTGCGACGTATTTATGGAATAATTACTTATATGGAATAATTACTGTGGAATAATAATATTTTTTAAATTCAAAATTCTAGTAGTATATTACTTAGTGTAGGAATCACAGAATTTTCAAAGCGTACACAGAATTCTCTTCTCCCCATAGCACGTCATACAGAGTTTTAACAGTTTTTAACGTAAAATAAATAAAAAATAAAATAAAAATTACGATTTATCATTATTTTTTAACATATTGAGCAATAACCAGCATTTATCAACTACAAAATTCACATGATTTTACTAATACATCGTGGAATTTTTTATTATCTCGTAAGTTTTTTGGGTTGTATATTTCATAACCAAACGTGCGAACATAAATGTCTAATTTACGTCACATTACTCTTTAAAAACATGGTGGTGGTGAAAAAATGTCGCTTCGGAGCACTTTAGTAGTGTAATGTAGCAACACAGAAGCATACAATCAAATGATAAAAATTGCAAACGAATGCAGCCAGATAACTCCAACAATTGCCCATGCAACAATGTCCCACAACAGTGACATCGTGCACCGTGCGGCAAAATTAATTCGGATAAAAAATGGGTTAATATCTCAAAAATTATTTGGTTAGTGTATTTTTCAGGTAGGATATTTCCAACAAAGCCATACGTACAAGCATAAACTTGGCTGGCACTAATTCGACTGGTTTACCTCTTAAAAAAATAAATTTGGCTTTATTGGGTCGTTAGTCCGACTTCGCCGACCAACTACGGGTGTCCCCCACGCGTAGTCTATTTAAATTTCCATGCTTGGGGTTAAGAGCGACATGAGGCGAACATGACGTATTCTCTTCACCGTAACTAAATTAATTAATTAATTAATTTAAAAAAGTTATTGATTTATGGATGTTTCGTAAAAATGTTTTTATTTACCCATGCGTGGGCACGGCTTTGGTGCATTTTCGGCCAATTTTCTTGGTGACGACGGTGGCGACGGTATGCTGAGAGGGCAAAGGGCTGGCGTCGGTTGGGATATTGGCGCTTTGTATTAGAGTGATTTAGCCACAATCAACCAAGCGATACAAATTGCAAACATAAATTTACATCCAACACAGAAATGTAGCTCCAACAATGACATTGCGCTCTCGGGGTGTGCGGTTAAAAAAGGCATAAAAGTGTTCAGCAGGTTTTACTGGTGAAATATTTCCCAAGTCATATGAACTAACATAAGAATGACCGACACCAATTCTCCTGATACACTACGTAAGAAAATTATTAATTTTCTCATGGCAGTTTTCAAACAACTTTTTTATTTACTCATGGCGTTCGAGGCTATTGGCGCATTTCCGTCCAATATGTGGGCAAGTCGGCGGTGGCGACGCTATGGTGAGAGCGACAACGGGGCGACGTCGGTTGGAGTTATGCAGCTCTTTGATAGCATAATTTAGCAACAAACTAGCAATCGACAAAAATTGCAAACAGATGCAGCCAATTATCTGCAACAAAGGTACTGACTGTCCGCGATGAAATGAATTCTGGCAAAAACGGGTTAATTACCCGAAGGTTTTTCGGGTAGAAATTCCCTAAACCATACGTACAACAACATAAGAATATCTTACACTAATTTACACACACAAACAATCCACAAAACATTCACAAAAATGTACGTATTTGCCGGCCTGGATAACCGAGATCGCTGAGGCTGAAGGTCCGAAGCTGCCTTCCGTCTGAAGGAGTGCGAGTTCGAATCCCGCCCGGAGCATGGGTGTTTATGTGTATCCGTATTCATTAAGCGAGGTCCTCTACCATTACCCCCAAACTTCAAAGCCAATGCTAATTACAGTGGTAGCTGTATGACCTAGTAGTTAAAGCGACCTTAAAAGAATGTAATATTATTTTTACATGTCAAATTCCTAAAAAAAACATTGACTTACTATACTTGGGTTTTTCTAACCTGTCGGATGACAATTCATCAGCTGTTACGGTGTCATCCAATGGAGAGCTAAAACGTCTTCACGGTGACATCACTGTGACGTTTAAGCTCTCGATTGGACGAAATCATAACAGCTGACGAACTGTCATCCGCCAGGTTACAGAAACCCAAGTGTAATGACGTACGCGTCTTTGGGCGCATTTCGGGCCAGTGTGTGGCGGCGGCGGCGGGGGCGGGGGCGGCCCGGTGGCCCCGCGAACACGCGCTCTACACGGCGCGCGATGCTACCGCCACCCCGCGGCGGCCCCATCACTCACGCCGCCGACAACAACACGCAGCAAATCGACGGCGCCGGGGGAGGCGGACAATCTGATGAACGGGTCACGCGTGCGGCCGACCGACCGTTTGCCCGCCCGCCCGCCCCCTCGCCCGCGTCTACGGCACGGCCGCGCACTCGGACGCAAGCGGGTGAGGTCATGACCTCTTGTTGCCGCGGTAGCTTGTCGTTCCAGTGGAACAAGCGTACCTGGGGCGAGTACTGTTTGGGTTGAGGGCAATATGAGGGATGAGGCTTTCAAAACACCTGTCTTCTGAGGGGATGCCTAAGTCAGACGACGGTGGTTGGTTGCTAATGGGTCTGAGTGAAAGATATTGTTTGTTTACATAAACTTTCTTGTAATATTATATTATTTAATTCGAGATCACCTAGAAAGTGACACATACTAGCACAGTATTCGGACATGAAGGTTGAACTTTTTTCAACACCGCCCTGGAAACGTACCGAAAGTAATTCCGTTCTAGTACTGATAGGAGAATAACTAGGAAACAACATATCTCAAAACAGAAACGTAGTACGTAGTATGTTCTCGTGATCGTCAATTAAATTTGTATCACACGGTTAAATTGCCATAAATTGGTGTCTCATATAAACTATTGTATATCATACGGTAAAAAGACTTTCCTTGCCTCAACGGTGAAGACCTTAGTCTCGGTCTATCGGCCTTACGGTCTTTCGCTTAGATGGAAACATCAACTTTCTTTCATTGTAATGTAAATTTCTATTATTCTCTTACAAGAGACTATCACGTACTCTATATATAGAATTGCCTATTTTTTCTAAATATTTACCACACAAACCGTCCTGATGGAACCCACGGAAGGAAATTGGATTTGTGTTAGTCCGTCTCAAGCACCTTCGAAATATCTCACACTTGCAAGCAGTTTGTCATTACGAAACTTATTTTTACACAAATTAAAAAATAAATAAATAAAACAATGAATAATTTAAGACAATGTCATAAAAGAAGACTAAATCAAATCACTAGCTGAAGAAAAGACAGAAGCAATTGAAAATGCAATTGTGACCATTGTTCAAGATTGCTTGTCCATGTCATTCCCTAGAGGCTGGTGATATACTGACAGCTTCTAGACTCGCCATAAATCATTCTTATTAATAATATTTGAAGTTATGAAGCTTTATTGCAGATTCTAGTCTAGGGAGGAAATATATTGAAATCTCCTCAATTGTACAAATTGGAATGTTCGAACGTAAAATCCAAGGTTCTTTTGAATGCCTCCACACACACGTCAGAATTAATATTTTTCAGTTGTGTTCTAAAATACGGTAGGAAACAAAGAGTTACACGCGTGTTTTTGTAGCCCGAAATCGGTATGCCTGTATGGATGGAAGTATGTATCGTGCCTAACTCTGACAGATCAATCTTGGTAAACACATCAGGAGTAAAATCTGTCGACCGATCTACCATCTGCCGTTTCGAGGACTTCCCACTAGTAAAAATAACTTTAGAATCATGAAAATAAGAGACGACCATGCACATGGCAGGATACCATCTCGCGAGTCGGTTTCTTTTGAAGCAGAGTCCAAAGGAAGCAAAGCAAAGCGTTGACGAAGCGCTTCCCAGGGGTTGTTCCCAGGGTTTGAACTGCACGTTCTCGCCATGAAACCCGAGTGCACGCGCCGTGGTGGCATAGAGCGGCGTGGCGTTGGCGTGGCGAGGCATGGCGCGGGCGTGGGGCGATTGCGGCTCGCACGATGCTGGACGGCGCGCGGTGGTGGTGGCGCCCTACGGCGGTCCAGTGATTTACTGCGCTGGGGGCGCGGCGCTGCGACGCGAGACTCGCGACGCCGCCCTCCACGCGCGCGCCATCTTGCGTCAGGCGACGACTGGCGACGACGCGACGGTTGATTGATTGATTAACTCATGTTTCCGGGCGCGTCAACTACTCAGGTCATTAGTCCCGTTAGTGTAGTGCACGTTTTTTTCCTCGGGAGATGGCGGTGATCTTCCCCCGCTGGATGGCGAGATCCGGCGCCGACCTACCGTCGGCTACTGGGGTTTCCCCCTAACCAGGACTCTCCCACCAGCGGGGCACCGCCCCAGCCGGGACAAGCTCTCAGCTCCCGACCGGTCTCCCGGGATATGTGGTAGTGTAGTGCATGTTAGTGTATGTGTGTGTGTGTAATGGGAGAGGAAAGGACAAGGAATGGGAAGGATAGATCGCGCGCGGTCCGTGGCCCGTTTGATAGGGTACTGCTCCGGCATTCGCCTGGTGTTGATCGGAGAAACCACGGAAAACTACCGATCAGAGCAGCCGGCCGCTAGAATTCTCCTCCAGACAGCGACTGAATTCGACCTAGCTGAAAAGCTAGTGCCGAAAATCCTGCCGCCGTGGGGAGTGGGAACCTAGGACCTCCCGGACCTCCCAGAGGCGCTGCAGTGACATCAGTTGATGCACTGAGCTACCGCTCCCGGTACGACGCGACGGACGCGCGAAGAGGCGGTGGAGGTGGAGTGGCGTTCGTAGCGTCGCACACTGATTGAATTCAGCCAAAAACCTCGGAATTCTGACTTAGCAAATTTCGTTCGGAAGACATTGGAGCATACTACTTCAGTTCCAGAAAGTTATTTCAATCATTTTTGTCTTCCTCGCGGTCTCGTGAAGTTACCGTTGCTCGATAAACTCGAATTTTTTTATTCACGTCAACGATATTTGTGAAAAAAAGAAAAGTTTCAATTTTTGTGTGGATTCTTTTTGTATTTCAGAACAGAAGACACGTTTGACTATAAGTTAGGTATAGTTTTAGGAAAAAGTATCTAATAATTATATATATACATAACTGAACTCTAACCTATGGAGCGTAACAATGTTAGTCATGTATATTGTGGATTATAGTTTTTGTTCTGCGTATTTCTGGCTCAATCATTTTTTTTATTTATCAAGTAACCCCTAATCAGAATATCACACATTTAGCTGCACATACCTACACTCTTTTGTTTTATAGCTACTTTACTGCAATACTAGTACATTGTAAGATTTAACACTAGATATCCCGGAAGTGTCTTCGACGCCAAAGGGAATTATTTTCTCTGTCTTATTTTGATTTCTCCTTTTTATAATTAATTTTAGTAAGAAAAATACTGTTATAAATTTTTGGAATGATAACAATATTAACCCGTGACCGCGAGAACTATTGTATCTATATTTCTACACATATCATTATTTTCATGAGTCAGTTAGCCATTACCCAACTGCCATTTTCAATTTTGAAATTTCATAATGATGTTCGAAATCGCGGATCTCCAGAACCCCATATGTATATTTTTTATGAAGTTTTGTTTGTTTTTAAATGAGTAGATCCGCCATTTTGAAGCCGCCATTTTCAATTTTGAAATTTATTTATTTTATTCAAATTCAGCGACCTCAAAAACCCCTGGATACCAATTTTTACGCAAATTCTCTCGCATTTGCAATTGTGACCAAGTTTTACGCCTGATTGAGCCAGTGTGCGCCGCCCTCCACGCGTCAGGCGATGTCTGGCGACGAAGCGACGCTCGCGCGATGATGCGGTTGGAAGTGGAGAAGGGTTCGTATACCACCGGTAAAATGCAGCGTCGTCCCGTTTTTCCGAGTTCCGAAAAACTTTGTGGGGACGCCAAAAGATCCCGTATGTTGCTTCGTCTCGGTTTTGCGTTACAGAGCAAACGGACTAGAGATGTCGTTGCACAGGGCGAGACGGCTAAAAAATACTAATCATCATTTTCTTCTTGAGAAAACAAACAAAAAAGGTCTTAGCGAACAACTCGTTCATCGTTTACTATGTTTACATTCTAATCACTACAAACAGCTATGAAGTAAATCTTTTTCACTTACATTTCGAAAGTTAATTAAATTTACTTCCAAATTAGCTATTATTATCTGTTATATTTTCAAATGATCGAAAGTAGAAGAATTTGAAATATTTGGAGTTTCAATTTTCTTTCCCGCGAGTCATGCTCCAACACCAAAATTATGGGAGTATGACTTACCTTTTTTCATTTTTTCTCAGTACAAAAATACCGGTTACATTCCAAGCGGACGTCCGCAATTGACAAATGTTACACACAAAAATATAAAGATAAAGAGCGCATCATATCACTCGACGCGATTTTTTTCATTTTTAAACTGGCAATTAGGGACGTTTTTACATTTTTTCATTTAGGTGGTGTGAAAAAACAACTGACATCATTAGCGACTTCTATTATTTTATGCATAACTTACTACATTATAAAAATTAAATTAACATAAAATAATTTATTACAATAATTTATTCACAATAATTTAAAATAATTTGTTGAACCCAGTAAATTAGGGAATATGTTATAGGACATATGGGTAAGAGACTCCAGGTGCGGCAACTCTGTAAATAGTTCAACATACAACCATTGATATTTGTTTATAGCAATCACTAACGATATACTAATATAATTATCTTTGTAGTACATTTTTTATATATTAGTTGCCAAACTAATATGCGATGTATAAGTATGAAATATTTCAATTCAAAAATGCTCCCAGAAACGTTTTGGGCCCCCCTTGTTTTAGGCCGCACACGCCTGTGGGTGCCTCTATTCCACGGGTGTCTTAAACACACTTGGTCTAGCTATGCACTAATCCATCCCTGTCCGTGAGGCTAGGTGGGCGTGGCGCTGAGGACGGGGCGGCGTCTGGGGCGTTGGGAGGCGGCGCCGGCGCGGCGGCGCCATCTGCCCACGGCCCGCGCCCTGAGGACGAGGACGAGGCTGATTGCTGCCTCCCGCCTGCGCACGCCCCGGTGCTATCGCCGCTGCCCCTTATGGTCTCAATGCAGACGCTACCGTTCCGGTCTGCTTCGCGCGCAGCCGTAGAAAGCGACGATTCCGCTCCCGCCCTCCCCCTGCTCAGTGATTGGATGAGTAAATCTGAGAGTGTGGATTTGTGTTTGCTTTCGCAATGCCATGTGTCTCGCAATTTTCTTGCGGCTGGGAGCAGATGTCATGTTGCTGTTCTTTTTTACGTTCTTTCGTTTTCCAGTGATTGCATTATTATTATTGTTATTATTATTATTATTATTATTATTATTATTATTATTATTATTATTATTATTACGTTTAACTATTATTAATACTATTCTTTATTTTCAATAAGTTTTATAAATAGCACACCCTTGAGAGAAAGCTGAATCATTTGAAATGTGTATTTGAAGAAACGATGAAAAGGATTCAAGGGACTTCAAGGATTAGAAATTAAGAAGTATTAAAACAGTATAATTTGTTAAGAAACAAAGCCATCATGGAAGAAAATTAAATGAAATGGTATATATATATATATATATATATATATATATATATATATATATATATATATACACAAAATGAGTACAGGATAAGTAGAAGATAGAAATACTAGATTTACAAATGCTAGTGGAGAAACTCTCAGAGAGAGGAAAAATAGAGAATAATGGAGGATTCTAGAAAAATTGTTAAAGAGAAGGCTGAGTGAAGATTTGCGGAATTTATTGGTGTTAGTCCCAATCATATTATATCATAATAAATAAATAAAGATGTTTCGAAGATCTATTTGTTTATAGATGAGAATTTTACATTAGGTGTTGCAAAAATTAGTCGAAATGACTAATAAAGTCATTCATTACTCTTAGATAAAAACACAAAAATACATTCTTCTGCTGTTGGTTGGATGCGACTCGTACAGAATTACTATTTTTATCGATTCACGATAGCACAAAGAAGATAAGAAGTTTGAAGAAGATAATAAGCATTAAATAACTACGTGCTTAACGAATATTTCATTTTCCTAATTAATTCACGGGAAAGAAGCATCTCACAAGCAATGTCCTTTGTGTGATTGGAAGTATCATTCAATGTATTTGAAGAAGAACTGAATTAAGTTTTCAGAAATCAAACAATGTCTGAAAATTTAGAACCTCCACTTATTACTTTTGTTCGAGAATTTGTATGAATTGCAAAATTTATTTTCCCTGTGTTTACACTATTACACAAAAATTGTAGTGTACGTGCGTGCGCACGTGTGTATATGAACATGTGCATGTCTGCGGGAGAGTGCTGCTTCTTGTGCTTGTGCTCGAAAACGAGCGTACTCGAACAGGTGGTCGGCTGAGCCTCATCCTCCAAACGCCGATTCGATATCTACTTCCGGCGACTCTCGTCACGAACTGTCGCCCACGAGGTGTATCTCATCGCTTCGCACCCGATAACAAACCCTTCCCTTCACGAGGTGTTTGCCTCGGCGTGACGCGCACATCTCCATAATTACCTTCTGTAATGGACCCAAAGCGCAGGGATGGTGAAGTGCGGGTCGAGATTCAATTAGGCTCCAACGAATCGAATCGAGAGCTCGCCGTCGAGAGATCGAGACTAGCCGTGACTGGTCTCTTAGAAGCCACCGTCGCAGTATAGTCGGGTTTGGTAAGAAACCCGTATCTAAATAAATTCTTGTCCTGAACGAATAAACGCATGTTGCTTCTGGAGAGGTGTGAACGTCGTCGAAGTCTGTATGCAATACATGCTGCAGAAAAGATCACGAACAGTATGGGCAATGTTTGCATTAGCAATGCAATACGTAGTTGATATTAATACTTCTGCGGTTTACTGTTTATCTCACGATGTAACACTGGAAGTTACACTTTTATGAGTTTTTTCACACTATTAGAAGAACCATTACATATTTCCTCTTCAAAACATACATTTCCTTTATAAAACAAACATATCCTCTATTAAACATTCTTCTGTTGAATAATTTCATCCGTTCTAGAAAATTAAATACTAATATATCATTGTGGGTTTTTGGTAGACTGAGGATGTGAAATAATGATAGGAAATTTTTTGAAAATTTAGTGGCTCATGAAGGTCTTCCGAAGTGCTGAATAACAGAAATGTTTGTCTATTGTTTTGATGGATAGTGGTACCAGAAGTACATGACAAATTAGACACTTTAAATTATACGAATTCCACCACCCTGATGACTGTATTTTATTATATGTACGTATGTTTGCAATGTTTGACTATATACATGTTTGCAATTAAAAATAAGATTTATTCTTGGAAATATACCTTTTCTTATTTTAGCCCACACGAAATCGTTTCTGGTGGAATATTTTCATGGTAGTAGTCTACTAGTTTCATCAAGTGCGGTCTGGTTTAGGCGTTTCTTGGATGTAATTGCCTTTGAGGTCTTAGGGTTCGAGTCCCGACAATGACAGGATTTTCGACAATTTCTAGATAGCTAGGTCGAGTTCAGCCGCTGTCTGAAGAAGAACTCTAGCGGCCGCCTGCTCTGATTGGTAGTTTTGCGTGGTTTGCGTGGTTTCTTCCGGCATTCGCCTGGTGATGAACACCAGACAAACGGCGGAGCAGTACTCAAACAAACGGGTCATGGACTGCACCCGAATCTTGCCTTTCTCTTCCTTGCCCTATCCTTAACCCGTACTTACACACATTTACACTGACATGCAGTACACTGCCTCATATGTTGGAAGACCAGTCGGGAGTTTAGAGCCTCTCCCAAATGGGGCAGTGGCTTGCTGGTGGGAGATACTTGGTTGAAGAAAATCCCCCAAGCCGACTTGGGGGTTGGTAGGTTGGCACTGGATCTCACCATCCAGCTGGGAAAGGTCACCTCCCGTGAAAAAATATGCTCTATACTATGGGATTAATGACCATAGTAGTTGATGCGCCCAGAAACACGAAATAACCAATTATTAAGAGCAAACATAACATTTTGTTAAACCGAATTCACGTTGACATTTCTGCATTACGCTTTTCCATTTCTGAAAAGAGTGGTTAAGTTTTCCGCTGTATTTTGCTGTAGTTTGAAAGGCGATCGTCCCCCAGAAACTACTGAAGAGTTCATGGTGCGAGTGGGAAATTAATTTCGTAAAATTTGTTAACACTCATTCCCTCCTAAGAACGATCTCGTGGTATTAAGCGCAGCCAAAGCCAGGCCACAAAAGCGTGTACTGCCCGTTGCTTCGTACGAAATAATTGGTTCCCGCTGCCTTTTTGTTCGTTCCGATAAAGTTTGTAGCGCGCGCCGCACTCCTGTGCGATTCTCGGAGCTTGCAGCAGGCGTGTAAAATCTTTGGACCGCAGGCCACATGTGGCATTTACAAAAGAACGTTTATCGCCTAGTGGTCGATAGATAATATTGAACACGGCATGTTTTTTTTTTCGATCTAGTATTTCTTTCTATCTTTAGACATCTCGTGTGTAAGTGCCCTCTAAAATGGCTACTGTGGAGGAAAATAACGCAAAAAAATAGAAATGAAAAAATTGTGAACATGAAATTGAGCATTTCTTTCAATTTCTATAATTTAAGTCGTTCATTTAAAAAGAAAATGAACTATTACATTCACACAGTAATTCAGAATTGTTTTGTAATATGCACTCTTTTCATCATATTACTGAAGTTTATTCATGCTGGTGTTGCTTGAAATACCTCCTTGAAAATATTTTTCTACTTTCATAATCGAATATTGAATTATGTTATTAAATTCTATTACCTCCGGAAAATCTTTGTTTAATTGAAGATAACAAGGTGCAGTAAATATGCTAAAAATGATTAAATTATGTCAAAGCCATTACTGAATTCAGTAATATAGTCTGATAAAGAACTTAGACTATTTAACAAGAAAAAACTCACTCCTACATTTTTACCTTAATCTATCTGTTTCTTAAGTATACTTTCATTCGTAAGTGAGCCAAATACTGCTCATTGTGGTAGTGACACCGGACCTTTCTATTGCAGCATACTGAAGGATATATCAGTATTCTGGGTATATCAGTCTTCTGACAGCTCTACATACTGATGGGTATATCAGTCTAGGAAGTCGGTTACGTTAACAGAAAAATGATAAAATAAAGCTAAAACTATTGGATGAATAACTTCTTTGTCTCAACCGAGATTTTGTGGTTGTTCATATTGAAAATGAATTTGTACAAATATTCTTAACCACAATATAATAAAACTTTCATTTCATTCATACTTGATAACATTTTATGTCTACATCTACTGGATACAAACTTTGGGGAGGGAGCGTTTCCCCGTTTAGCAAAACTCCATACGAATCCAGTTTTGACGTCCCTGTGTCGGCGCACCTCGTCCCGCTCGCGCTGGCTATGATTCAGCAGTCGTATAGTTCCTAACGCAAAGGAATGAAGGGCCCTTAGCGCGAACATGCCTCCCGGGATGGTAAAGTGTTTCGGCCTCCACTCGTCTTGTTTCGTGGCATTCGATGCTCGTAAGGAAGCGTCCGAGCGAGAGGCAGGTGTTTGGAATGGCGCGAGTGTGCCAAGTAATGGATTGTGTGGGCGGCGTTTTGTTTCTGCGGTTGCCGTTCTGCCGGTGTTTATCAGCTAATACGGTAGTCGTTTCAGGGCTGTTTCGCGGCCATTTTCGCGTGTTATTGCGTACTCGTGCTGGGGTTCTGCTCTCGAAAAATTACATCGTGTGCAGCTTGTTCTCGGTGGTGATAGGTACAGATTAGAAAGTAAACTTTTAATGTAAGGGTTCCCAGGGTTAAATTAAATTGAGTTGTACGGTGGTGGGTTAGTACGTGTTCCATTGGAACTACCCGATATTACGTTGAGGTCAGCTGGTATCCTAGGAAAAGGATCCGTTGAAGGTCTTGATTGGATATCAGCTTCTGTAAATGGTGCATTGACCGCGCACAACGGATTTACTATTCGTGGCATGCTCAAAAAGCCCTCTTTAATTACCTGCTTACTCGTAAAAATGCATACTTGTACGCTTGCAGTCATGCACAAAAGAAATTCTGTTAAAAGAAAAAATATGCGTTAATTTTGCTTATCACTATTTCTCTTCAGTATAGTGTGAATAATAATAAATATACAGGCCAAGAAATAGTACTTACGCGCGTAAAAATGGAGATTTTACATCTTTCCTTCATAATAGACTCTCAATTGTAGGTAGCTTGGGATGTTTTTTATTCGTACTGGATATACGAGGTTTAGATTGTCATGATTCTGATCAATGAATCTGGTGAATGAATGAGAGAGAGAGAGAGAGAGAGAGAGAGAGAGAGAGAGAGAGAGGGGAAAGAAAGAAAGGAAGAAATGAAGAAAAGAAGAAAGAAAGAAAGAAAGAAAGAAAGAGAGAGAGAGAGAGAGAGAGAGAGAGAGAGAGAGAGAGAGAGAGCGAGGGAGAGAATGAGAGAGTGAAAGTAAAATAAAATATAAAATTATAAATTATTATGTTTCAAATCTGTCAGTGACAGCTGCTACCTCGTCACTATCACCGCATCTCTTCATTTCAGTCACTTTCTTACCTGTCTCCAAATTGCTGCTGAACAACTCGTAACAATAATGAGAAATCTGTCACCGAATATATTTATAATCCTAAATGTGACATAGCACCAAGGTGGATAAAAGCATTCGGCACTGCATTTGTTGTAGTTTTCAGAGTTTCATTAGCTCTAAAGGATTATGGGGAGTTCAGACTGAGAAAATTAATAAAAAATCGTTATATATAATTGTCACCTTGCCCGTCACCTTGTTGGATGCCGATCGGAGAATATGTTCCGCAGACGTACAGCTATCGTCGTATCCCGGTCGGGGTGACCAATTCTTTGAACTAATTTAATTATTAAAAAATCGTTGTACTAGTTTTTAATAATATTAACATGTTTTTGATTGTAATAATACTAACATATTGAGGTGGTACTAAAGTGGGAACAAGACTTTTTTGTGTGTGAAAAGCAACACATGAACCAGTATCTTTCAAAGTATAGCAAAGAAATACTACGAATATAATGTACTTTTCTAAGTTTTAACATCAGATGAAATGGAATTTTAATATTACTAAATAGTAATATTAATTTCCACATTTAATTTAAAGTTTCTTGTAACGTGATTTATTAACGTGACGTAAATAAGTTTATTTGTTCGTGTTAACAAAGTTATAAAAAATAATTTATGAAAAATGAGTTTCAATTCACTGAACAAACAAGAATATAAACTTGAGCCTGTTATTTATTATCCAATAAATAAGTGCGTTGGTTGTTTACCTTTGTGTTGAGGACAGACGAGGTGTGGAAAGTAATTTTTTATATCTGTTCTGTATTGTAGTTCTAGAAATATTATTGCGATACAATTTATGCATTTCTTTCAATTGTCTGAAGCAGGGAACCTCTGAACTTACCGTCACACAGTGATTCTTTGTTCAATTTATTATATTAATTTAATATTGATTTTGTTTAAAACACATTCATGTAATAAAAGATAAATGAAGCAAAATAATAATGAAAAATGAAATAAAAGAAAGAAAATGAAAATTAAATCCTGTTGCTTAAAAACAATTTCACAAAATTTGAGGAAAATAATAGAAAACATAAGTTGTTTTCTTTGGAACGTCAATTACTAGTGAATATTAACTTGTCATCTGAAGAGTATATGGAAACATAATTCTGGATCGATAGATGTTGCTCAGGAAGGGCTGATGTCTGTTCAACTTTGAAAAATTAATGTTTTCTCTCACACGTTCATATTGTGATTTTCTTCTTATGATATAAGTTTAGTTTCTTAAGGCAGCAAATTGGTTGCTGAAATTCTATGAATATAGCGGC
The DNA here is from genome assembly GCA_011170035.1 of Teleogryllus occipitalis. NCBI lineage: Eukaryota > Metazoa > Arthropoda > Insecta > Orthoptera > Gryllidae > Teleogryllus > Teleogryllus occipitalis. The sequence goes on along the minus strand of BLKR01001888.1, from coordinate 29,776 downwards.
AACGTTTGAAAGAAAATAGAATTCCACAAAGACTTATTCATACTATTCCATGCTACGCCTCGCTAAAGAAAAGCGCGTAGGTATATCGAGGAAATTGTACGTAGAAACCATTCGTTGAGTACAATGACGGGACACAACCTCACGCACATTCTTCACGCAAATTTTTACTCTCCGCTCGTCGGGACGGAAGACCCTTGACCCGCAGCCACGTAAAGAGAAGACACCGCGGACAGCCTTCCAGGCGTATTTCACCTTTATGCAAGTGCCATGCAACGATGTACAAACATTCTGCGAGTTATTCGCGTCATTACCTTTACGATGTCCGTTTGCCTCCTCGTCGCACGGGGCATTTCCATTTAAAACGGCTACGTGGGTTCGTTGTGGGATCGCAAATCAAAGTTGGCGGTCGTTCCTGCTCGAACATTAATGGGGAAAGATGTTGGGGCCTACAGAAGATAAACTCCCCGCCTTTCACGATTGTATACAAGAACTCTATTCTGCTTTGTCACTGCCCTACAAATTTCCGAAGACGTCACGTGTACGTTCGCTGGTCGCCGTGAGGCTAATGAGGGAGGAGCTGTCGTTTCAGGTTGCAGGAGTGCGTGGGTGGACTTCCTTTGGAAAGAGAATGACGCTGAGAGGCTGTGTCAGCGGCGTTGCCAAGTTTATGACACGGAAACTGATTAGACAAATAACTAGTTGAGCGGGATGAAAGTTGATGTCAATGACTTTTCCACTATTTCCAGGTTTGCAACGTTGCAGTTTGCTGGTGAATCTACAGCTTGTCAAATCCCCTTGCGGAATTGTTAATCGAAGACCATTGTAGAAATGGTGGAAACGACTATAATATTACTTGTCTTATTTTACAAAACCGGCTGAGTTTAGCTTAGAGCCAGCATTGTCGTTTTCTCTGCAGAAACTGTGACCGGGAGGTACCAGGATTTGAGACACGACGGAGGTGGATTTGTATCAAGTTGCTCTGAGCGGTAGTTTTTTGTGGTTTCTCCGATTAATACCAGGCGAATACGTGATCAATAACATTACAAAAGGGCCACAGACTGCGCGTTATCTTTCTTTCCTCTTCCCTGTCCTATCATTTCTCCATATATTTTGATATATTCAGAGCTGCCTCTGACAGATCATCAGCTGTTAGGGTGCCATCCAATCGGGACCTACCACGTCACTACAGTGACGTCACTATGGTGGCGTTCAACCTTCCGATTGGATGACACGGTAACAGCTGATGTACGCCAGAGGCAACTCTAAATAAGTCCAAGTATACACACACACACGAACTTGTGCTACTCTACTATACAGGTCTGGAGATCAGTCGGGAGCAAAGATCTTGACCCGACTGAAGAGGAGCCATGCTGGAGGCGATACCTGGAGGGGAAAACTCCCCGCAAACCGATGAGAAGGTGTGCATTAAATCACACCATTCTGCCATTCAGAAATCTCCGTCGCCACCCGGGTTCCACTACCCTAACGGGACTAATAACAGCTACAGTGTACCTGCCCGGAAACATCAATCATTTTGCGAAATCAAATCAGTCATTTTGCCAAATAAAATCAATCATTTTCCGAAATAAATAGTCAATTTTTTAAAATAATTTCATACCATTAAATTCTGTTTATGGAAAACAGGGACTTTATGACTTATTTTAAGCAGTGCCGTTATTATGTTTTCAATAACACTGGAGAAGAAGATTTTTACCCCCATGAAGGTAGAGTGCGCAACATACTCAATTGTCTTCTTAGATTACAAATATCACAATAAAAAAGTCATATCACCGTACCATACCGTATTTTCTATTAATGCAAATACTTTTAAATTGCACCTGTAAGATATGTAGAATCAATACGCATGAAATCTATTCAAAAATAAAGTATTTGTTCAGTTCACCTATGTCACTTTCATGAGGTATCAAAAAAAGTTTGCTTGCATATTTTTTTATAATTTAAAAAAAAGATCTACTGTATTTGAAAATTGCCGTCTTAATTCTCGCGTCTGGTAGTCGTGCTGAATTACGAGTAGGTCTTGGTGGATGTTTTGAAAACATGTCACGTGCACCATCATATTCCCTACTGAGCATCAGTCACCGAAAGGAATTATTGTAGACCTTATCTTATCGCAAGTGCAGAAGTATTCAAATGTTGGGATGGCACATTCTGAGTCAATGGGTGTCATGCGGAACTGTACCTGCAGTGCGCGTGAAGTTCGTGTCTGGTTTGCATGTGTCTCAAATACATTGATACACAAGAGTTCTGTGTTTTTTATAAAATGAAACTCCTCACATGAACTGTAGAATTGAATCGGTCCGATAAAATGTGAACCGTCATTTCACATCGAAAGTGTGCAAATCAACTCGATAACTTCTATTACGATTGTGGAAGATTTTCATCCAAAATTCAAAGGAAAAAAATATATGAAATTACAAAACTTGCATATTCTTTATTCTTTGGCTGTCGTTTTTGTGATCAGGGCTAACTATGGACTGCTCATCAGTCTTGCGTCACATGTACAACGGACCTAAGGTTGTGGTTTAATGGAAAACTCAAATTATTGTCATTCACTCTACCAATGTTGTGGAGAATATCAACAAACCATTACAATATCTGAATATTATTGCATATTTCTTGAAATTGGTATAGAATTTTGTTTATTTCAAATACTAAATATATTCATATCTTTTAAACCTTGCGTGATAGAACCTTTTTATAATGCTTTTCGAAATTAGCGTGATCGTTTCCTTTCAAATCATCTACTTTCATTCTGGAGGTATGAACAAATTGTTCCTAGTGTAATTTATTCATCGTGTCTTATACTATATGAAACATTTTTTGTTTACAAAGAAGATAAGCTGCTTTTTAAAATGTAATAGGAACAGTTTATATGCAATTAATCTGCTACATATTTATTTTGAGTGTAGGGTTGAGGGGGAAATGCCAATGTAAAACGAGCTACGCACAACCAAGTCCAGACTTGCCTTTCATGAATATTTTATGCTGTGTAATCTGACAACGAAGTACACAATGTCAAGACAATGTCAAAACGTAACTGTACTTAACATTCCTCACATGCTTGGAAAGAAAATTTCGCAACCGACGAGAAATGAAACAAACCGCACCAGAAACTCTACATGTTGGCGTTGCGAGTAGCCAAGAATGTGTACAGAACTTCTCAACGTGTACAAGTGGTCACTGCTCTTATTTTTTCTTTAAGTCACCAGCACATTGCGCTGGCCTTCGCTAGTGGTTTTCCTTTCCTCAATGGTGTCTTTTTATGCTTCGCCGCTTTGCATTTGACTTCATCCAAACATCCCCTCTAGTTGTGACTCTCATGTATATGATAATTGACAGTTATTTTGACATATTTTCCTTTTCAGCAACCTAATAAGCATAGCATACCCCCAAAAATCGATGCATTCATTTTTTGAAATACATAATTGTTCTTCACGTTTTTATTCAATGTTTACCTCAGCATTTCATCATCAATTTTAATGTTAAGTAGCACGTAGTTACTTCTGATTGCACTTAACTAAATAATGTGGATATATTGTCCCGGCCAATGGAAAGTTTGATCTCCAGGAATTAAGCGTGTAGTTATCTCAAAAGTTCGTTACCGGTAGTGGAGCCAAAGTTTGTGTCAGATTCTGTACTGGAATGACTGACCCCTTACGTGTAATAAGGAAGGTAAATTACATTCAATAGTGATCGCGGTCTTGTTCATTCTCTCTCAATGTTGTAATTAAAGTCGTTTAGCGATATACGCTGCGACCTTCCTCTCGAATGACTCCACGCAATCACAGCATCACCACACCGAAAACACTACCACCCACAAACAACAAATGCAACCAGAACCCCACCTCTTCCACCATCTCCATCTCTACAGCCACCACCTCTGAGATAACTACACAATCATCAATACTACTATTCACATCCACATGATCTTAAACTGCAGTGTCACAAGAACATGAAGACGTAATGGACAAGAATAGGTAGCAATTTATTATTGACGACGCAAAAATTTGATACTTGTTCCGAATATAAAAAGATAATAGATTTAATTTAATGAAATAATTAGACAAAAATTTGTAATAAATCCGGCTTTTGAGAAAGGGTATTGACTAATGTCAGAAATCGATGGGTTATCGTTGAGAATGAACGTAAAGACCATAAAAAAATGAATCGTAATGTCCTAGAAATATTCGGCCTCGCCACATAGTTTCATATAATGATTAACACTTGTAATAAATGAACCACTAAATAAAACAGATACTACCATTTCTACTATCACATTGAGCACGACCATCACACATATTGCGAAAATCGTCGCTGGACTCAATTCAGCCGTCGACTAGAGGAGAAATCTACCGGTCGGTTCCTCTGACTGGTATTTCTCCGTGGTTTCTATGTCAGTAGCAAGAGAATATCTGAGCAATACCCTAACTCTCGAGTCAACGACCGAGCGCGATCTTCCCTATCTCATCCATCACTTCCACTTACATGCACTACCCTACCACACCTATCGGGAGCTTAAAGCTTAATCGGGCTGGGACCGTGCCACGCTTGCGGAAATACCTAGGCTGGGAACTTCGCGTGCCGACGTGTAGTTGGGCGCTAGATCTCGCTTGCTCGTGAGGAATGAATGCCGCCACCTCCCGTGATATGACGAACGCTACACTGTCGGCACTACGACGAAAGCAGTTTACTCTCAAAAACACAATTATCAACTAACCGGCAAAATTGCATAAGTCGTCACCCACAGTACCACAAAACCAACGTTAAAATTGCTAGTGTCACCATTGACCATGGTCACTACCTCCGCCAAATCCGGAACCAACAGTACTATTCTCAAAACAATTACATCGCTACCTTCAAAATCGGCCGCCACCGACTCTGTCATTGGAAAACCTGCTAGTACCGCCACCAGCATTACCACCATTATCACCGCCACCAGCATCACTATCAGTATCACCGACACCTTCACCATCAGCGCCACCATCACCACTACCACCACCAACACACCGAAAGGCCTGCACGCCTTCCACATCGAAAACCGCCACTAACACCATCACCACTACCTTCAACGCCACAGAATCCACCACCACTCCTACCACAGACCCTTCCACCGCCCTCAGCTACCAATGCCACCGTCCCCACTAGATCCCCCCAAACACATCTACCACCACTACCATAACCGTCAGCAACACCGCCATCACAACCACCACCATCACCCCACCACTCCCACCCTCATAACCATCATCACCACTACCACAACTACCAACTCTCACTATCACACCCATGACAACCATCATCGCCATGCCGCCATCACGATTACTAGTAAACACTACCACATCGTCACCATATCCCCTTCTTCTCCTCAGACTCCATCGCCTGCCCCTCGGGGTGTTCGCCTGGTTTACGAAAGCGAGCGGCAGCGCGGAGCGGCGCGGCGGAGCGGGTGACGCAAAGGGACTGCGACCCGGCCGCGCCGCCCAGCGACTGCATGTGTGCGCAGGGCGTTGCGCAAGAGGGCGTTTTGTTTCGCTTTGTGATAGAGAGCTCTTTTATAGGGGCGAACACGGGACCAAGTGGTCGCGGCCGGGAGGGCTTCGAAAGCACCGGGCTGTGTCGCCAACCCGAGGCGCTGGCTAGAGGACGACGGCGAAAGGGAACGAGAAGTGGTATGGGTAGGTGTGGTAAAAAAACATCGATTTTTTAAAACATCGATATTTTCGCATGTAAACATCGATATTATAATGTCAATAGTATAACATCAATCTGGGATATAACATTGATGTAAGGTCCAATAAGTTTTTATTGACTATCACCTTGTAAGTGTATTAGTTACAAAACATTTCATAACGTTTCGGAGATAGATTATCTCCATCTTCAGATGCTGCAATCAAAAACATTTTACAATTCAAAAGTTATAGTTTTTAAAACTTCTTGTTAATAAACGAAGTTTTTCTTTTCGTTGTTTCAATTAGACGATATTTGTACAAATACTTTTCTCTTTAAGACTTTTGAAGTTGAACTTGTAGTACCTTTAACAATGTTTTCTGATTTATAGAATGAAATACGCGTGAGCAGTTCGAAATGAAAAGTTTTTAATAAATAAAAATAACTAAATAAAAGAATGCTTCATACAAATTTGTAATATTTTAAATTATTTTTTTAAATTCTTCTACTTTGCTTCTCAGGGTTTTGAATTGTCACTTTTTTTTCATAAGTCATCCATTTGTGTATTCGTTCTTCCCTGAATTCTCTCTCACGATCAAATAATGAATACATATTTTAAGCAATTTAATCCTTATTTAAGTTAGAAACAATTTTTTTGATTATTTTATTATTTTAATTGTTTTTATCTTGACTTTTTTCTGCGATTGTACCTAAAAATATTTGTCGTTACCTGTACTTTTTTTATTATGAAGTGTGTAGATGTGATGCACGAGAAGTAGTAATCCGTCCTGGAGTTGTAAAAATCCTCTAAACCAGGGGTCGGCAACACACGGTTGGCAAAAACACGTTTCGCGGCCGCTAAGGCCTCTACTGTATTGGTCTATTGAAAAATAAACAATCATGATTTTTTTTGGCAATGAAGCTGGCGTCCTAGACGCAGGACCAAGCATCGTACTGACTGGCCTTTCCTGAACTGTTCTTGTATTCATATTTATTGACCCTATCAGTTGTATTCGTATTTATTGTCTTCGTAAATAAAATTGTGTTAAAGAACCCATAATGTATTTCTTCGCTTGTACTTGAATCCCAAGCTCGTTTTGACATATTACTAATAAAATTATTGAATTGTAACTTACTATTTAAAATTTGTTGAATAAGAAACAAATTGGTACCGGAAGCGGTAGCTCAGTGCATCAACTGATGTCACTGCAGCGCCTCTGACCGGGAGGTCCTAGGTTCGAGTCCTGATGTCGGCAGGATTTTCGACACTAGCTTTTCAGCTAGGTTGAATACACCAGGCGAATGCCGGAGCAGTACCTTACCAAACGGGCCACGGACCGCGCGCGATCTGACCTTCTTCTTCCTTGTCCTATCCTCTCCCCTTACACACACACTTACACTAACATGCACTACACTACCACATATTCCGGGAGACCGGTCGGGAGCTTAGAGCTTGTCCCGGCTGGGGCGGTGCCCCGCTGGTGGGAGAGCCCTGGTTAGGGGGAAACCCCACTAGTCGACGGTAGGTCGGTGCCGGATCTCGCCATCCAGCGGAGGACGATCACCGCCATCTCCCAAAAAAACATGCACTACACTAACGGGACTAATGACCACAGTAGTTGACGCGCCCGGAAACACGAAAAAATCAATCAATCAAACAAATTGGAGATATGTGCGGCTCGTAAGCAATTAGGGGATCTGACAATATGCCCCGCTGTTACAAAAGTTGCCGACCGCTGCTCTAAACAATGGCCAGGCTGGTAAGTGCCCTTCGGCCACTCGCCATTGCCGGGCGACCGCATCTCGTAGAATCATGGGTCGCCCCGTGAGGTCTTCGCCATCGACGAGAGCGTTCGTATTTCTCGCCTGCGCGATCAGCCGTTGCACCCTAGGGTCGGACGCGCCTCGCCTTCCCGACGCCGACGGTGCGCCCCAGGGGGCGTCGGCGTCGGCGACCACCACCGAGCTGCCCCCGGACTTCCCCGCCATCGGGGTGCGCCTCATCGCCGTGTCCCTGCTCGTCCTCCTCGTCCTGCTCCTCCTCGCCTGGATCTTCCTGTCGCGACGCATCGCCGCCGTGTTCAGGCGCCACTTCATCCACGACCCGCCTCCGGACCTGGTGCAGCGCGCCAGTTGGATCGTGGACAATCAGCACCAGCTGTTGCAGTCCGCGCCGGCGAGGGTGGACGCTTCCAATGAGGAGATCGCGCGGGACGAGGAAAAACTCATCTCCACTTTCGTCAGCAAATACCAGTCGGGGCAGAAGCGAAGAGCTGTAGGCGGCAAGCAGTCGCTGACGCTTTTCACGCTGCGGGATAGTGCGGGCACCAGCCGCCAAGATCGTACAGGAGACACCAGGGTACACTAGTTGCAAAACCAGAGTATTATAGTTATTTATGTGGCCTACAGTTGTCATTCATTTGCGTAATCATGTATACGTCATTTCCAGAATGAACATGAATGACATGTAACATGCACTTTTTAAGTGGCACTTGGCTACCGTAAGTGCCACTTTCTTGCCTACTACTTAAATAATGTAGAGAACTCTTGTTGCAGAGAATCGGATATACTTACAGTATTCTAATTATCCCAGCAAACCATATCCACAAAATTAATACATTTTGAGCATTATTATAAATCCCTGCTATTTACACTAGTAAAAGTAGTCTTAGCCAAACAGGGTAGCCGAGGTGGCTAACTGCGTGAACCGAATAAGTTCGAACGCTCCCGGGGTCCAAACCCATCTTGGGCATGGTTGTTTGTCCCTTGACTTTCATGTATGTGTTCTTGCGGAGAGCTTCGCTTTCTGTTGACGCCATATCAGAGGAGCCAGCAAGTGTGTTCATGTATTGTATTTGGTCGTATATACGTCTCATCGATATGTAAAGGGTAACCGGCTGTCAGCTGGATAAAAACCCTAGAAAAAATAGTATTAATGAATAATTTCTGATATTTTTCGTCAACATTATTTTGAAGATATTTCTTACATTGAAAATGGGAATATGTTTCAATATAAACTACCCACATAAATGTATCTCGAAATATTATTTAGAGGTTAAATATTGAATTCGAGACGGTGTGCATAATTCGTGAACAGTATTTAAATAAATGGAACGAATTTGGCTTCGAATTTCATTTCTAGTTTTCACCTTAAAATTCACAAAAAATAAACATGTACGCATTTTCCATTTATGTCACAGTCTCGCGCTGGATCAGAAGACGAATTCTATACCCCAGATGGGTCCTATCGAGGCAGCGCTTTCATGATACCTGTGGCCACGTCCGTATCGGGGTCTATGATGTCTGTGGCGACCTGGCCTTTGACGTCACCTCTTCCGATGACACCACCGACTCCAGCGACCCCACCAACCCCGGCGATCCCAGCAGCCCCAGCTACACCAGCGACCCCGGCAACTGGAGCTCCGACGTTGGCGGTTTTAGCCGCGGAGGCGCTGGCGGCGGCTGCGGATTCTGATTCAACGACAGATACGTCGACGATAACAGCGTCCGAAACGCTGACGACAGCGACGTCGGTGCCTCCGACGCCGTCGACGCCCACGGATCCGTCACCGCTCACGTCCGTGTCGGTGACGCCGACGCTGTCGAGGACTCGTCTGCAGATGCTGTCACCGTCGCTATCCCCGAACCCGGAGACGCCCGAGAACACCGGGAGCGACCCCTGCGTGGACGTATGGCTGTCACCGCAGGAGATGTCAGCAGACGAGAGAACGGACGATGAAGGCCCTTGCAGTGGCAGGATCACGAGTATGCAGGTAGTATTACTTCAGCTCTGGGGGTTGCCATTTTCTGCTCTCAGCCTTCCTTTCATTTCTAATCTTCACTGGTTTCTTACGCGGACTACCTTTGACTTTTGACTTTTCGTTATTTAAAATAATTGATACACATAGGATATCAATACTCAAAGGAAGGATCGCGCGCGGTCCGTGGCCCGTTTGGTAGGGTAATGCTCCGGCATTCACCTGGTGTTGATCGGAGAAACCACGGAAAACTACCGATCAGAGCAGCCGGCCGCTAGAATTCTCCACCAGACAGCGACTGAATTCGACCTAGCTGAAAAGGTAGTGTCGAAAATCCTGCCGCCGTCAGGAGTCGAACCTAGGACCTCACTGTCAGAGGCGCTGTAGTGCCATCAGTTGATGCACTGAGCCACCGTTCCCGGTAGGAGAATTCTAGCGGCCGACTGCTCTGATCGGTAGTTTTCCATGATTTCTCCGATCAACACCAGGCAAATGTCGGAGCAGTACCTTAACAAACGGGCCACGTACCGCGCGCGATCTTTCTTTCCTCTTCCTTGTTCTATCCTCAATCCTTCCCCCAACACACACTTACCCTAAATGCACTACACTACCACACATGCCGGGAGGCCGGTCGAGGATTTAGAACTTGTCCCGGCTGGGGCGGTGCCCCGCTGGTGGGAGATACCTGGTTAGGGAAACCCTGCTAGTCGACGGTAGGTCGGCGCCGGATCTCGCCATCCAGTGGGGGGAATATCATCGCCACCTCCCGCTGAAAAACACGCACTACACTTACGAGACTAATGACCTCAGTAATTCACGCGCCCGGAATCATTAATCAATCAATCAAAAACCAGCTGACTCGGTGGAATCGCAGTCAGTGGCAAAGTTCGTTGTGCCCTACAGCACAGAAGGCGCTCCGCAGGGTCCTCCTCGTCGCCGCCTTCGACGTACGGAACGACGGTGCAGCTAGTAAGCGACGGCAGCGTGGAAGACTGGTTTTCAACGCAGGAGACGGCGGGCGAAAGGACTGACGACGAAAGGCTCTACAGCGCCATCTCGGAGGATCTGGTATTGTAACATCTTCGAAAATTATCCGATAAAATTAAAACTCTGAGCGCCATGATTATCATTTTTATTCACACCATGTCCTTGTCAGGAGGCTGAATTGTTTAAGTGTTTAAATATTATCTGGAAGTTTAAGTGTCCTTGTCACGAAGCCGCATTGTGCATATTTAAATATTATCTTGAATCCGTACTTTCATTTACATACACAACTTAAGTCATGGTATGTATCACTTAGATACAAAATAGCCGATGGGGAGATAGAGAAACGTGACTGTGGCCACGTGTATCTGTATTATGCATGTTGCAGAATAGCTGTGGCCACGGAAGGGGATCAACAACAACAACAAAAACGCCGCCTGTGTCAAGTTCTTAATAGCGTTGTGTTAAAAATTTTAAAATGCTATTTTTATTCGTGTTGTACCTACTTATGACACGAATTAGCAAATGATATGAACTTCCTGAAAAACTTATGAACGTCAAAAAAACAGTTCTATTTTATATATGCATTATAAATATGAGCGACATTTGCATATTTTTTCTTTGCATCATTCCTACAAATTGATTAGCTTCCACACTTCCCAAGGTTCTTCTACACTTGCAATTATTGGACAACATACATCTTCATACTTCCAGTTCCCTCAGTTTCCTCATGTTTCTCTCTTCAGTTCTTGTTTCTCACTTCCCCTTATTCCTTCATTGTCAAAGTAGCAATCTAAATGAATGAGGTTCATGAAAAATGTGTGTTTTAACAGTGTGGGAGGCTGTTGACGACTGGGTCCGCATCAACTTCAACGTTGGCGCTAGGGAGCCAGTTCCGGCTCCTGAGCAACGAGAGCATGGATGTGTGGCTTACCGCCCCGACGTCGCCAGGGGACAAAACCGATGACGACAGTGCACGCGGTGCCTCCGCCAATGATGTTCAAGTAAGTCTGTTAAAACACTTTTTGTAATTCTGTACTGTTATATCGACTTAATGTAACCATGCAAAAGTCCGAAAGCCACTCGACCGGCGGCGGTAAGGAATTTTATCGGTCACATGCGTCTTTAACCCTTGTTAACATGCAATCCTGCAGGTTTGTTAAGTGCACTTATATCGAACTGTGTGTTAAGAAATTTAACATCCTTAGCAACGTAAAAAACCATCAATTCATTGCAAATCAAATGTTTGTGAAGGAAAACACATGATGTACAAAACAAATCAGATTCAGACAATTCAGAAGTAATTCACATTGGTTTGGGCAGTAATTATTCTTAATTGTAATATTATTAATCTTACAATTAGAAAAATGTATATTAGGTAAGTTAATCTCTTTTTTCTCGCATTCCACCAAATGAAACTACTCCGGTAATCGTATTTACTGACGATGTGAAGGTGTCGTCACTGGAAGTCAACGCGCCAATTTCATAACCGAACGTCGTTTCTCTAGACATCTTTTGGTTCAGGAGAATTATTTGCATCCATCTTTCTCGTACCACGGTATACGAACATTGTTTATATAGATATATCGCAAGCAACACCCCACAATATCGTACTAACGTGCCGCAGCAACAGAATTCATGTGTTTATTATCGCCCTAATGTCGTAAATTTTCGCATAATTCGTGAGATTGTATGGTGACCGATAAAATACTGAACATATAACGAAATGTTACAGCGTTACTCATAACATTTCTAGGTAAATTAATAGCTATAACATACCATAATCGAAGCAATTGAGTTGTAGCTAAAGATGGTATATCTGTACACTTATACCAAGAAATGTTAATTCTGGTTCATAATATTTATTTTTGTAAAAATATTGTACTAAAAACTTTGAACGCTATAAGACCGATAACACAAATAACAGACTTACATTTAGTTGGATAGAAACCGTTGCCTCGGTTTATAAACCTAAATTGTGACTGTTATTGGCTGTTTATCAGCATAATGACATTAACAACCATTTCATCGCCTCAAGAGGATATTTATTGGCCTATGTTCATTTAATAATGCCAAAATAAGTGTTGTCCATTATTTGGTTCTGAGAGTAACAAAAAATGTTAGAGCTTATGTCGCAATGCCTCAGCGTGTTTGGGTTACCAAGCAATTTAACGTATGATGTCACATTTGAGAGTGAAAGGATCAACGTTGGCGTTCTAAAACTTTAAAAGTTCAGAATGAATCGAAATCAGAATATAAGGAACACCTTAACATGCATACGTGAAAGGGAAACAATAAATATTATTTAACCCAATTATTTATGTTGAGTCGATTTTGTCAGTAAATATTCATTTTATAAGTCTTATGATATCAAACAAACAAAAATCAGACAGTTAAAATGCTCCGAATTTTTTAACTTGTCTTGATTCGAGGATAGCGATTTCAGCTCTTATTTTATATTAAACTGCTATCCTAAAGTGATTTTCCTAAGATTTTACGTGTCAAAGAGAATATTCTCGATTTCAAACCTACATGTGAACGCAATGACGTATGATTTAGTAAAACATACAAATGTACTTTTTTAATTACAAGAAATCCCTTAACAGCAGATACCATTTCTTCACCTTTGCCGCTAGTATACATTATTTGAATGGGTAATTTATTGGCTTCTCTGAAATGCCCTTTAGGAGAATGGAGGCGCGATCAGGTCTCCAGAAACCTCTCGCCCAACAGAAGACTCCAATGTGCAGGACCCTGACCGCTCACAATCTAACAGCACACCCAAAACACAACCTTGAAAGGCGCACAATCCTTGTGTACAGGTAAGACGTTAAAATTTCCTGGTGTTGAGTTGACATATGTGTTACTTGTCTTAGCATGCTCCGAAATTTTACTAATATTGCCATTTTGTTTGCATCCATACGTAACCTTTCTATCCAAATCTAAGGAAAATTACAATAAAAGTGTTTTGTATTTGTGCGCGCCTAAGTTAATAAAGCAATCCCAATTAAAATAGATAGGCTTTAAAAGACGTAGGAAATCGACTCTTTTATTGATCTAAGTTACATTTTCTTTTAAGCAACTCAACAAATGTCAGATGAATTGAGAGCAGAACAATAAGCCCAGTAAACGCGAAAAAAAAGACAACTTAAAACCTCGAGTAAACAACTCACAATCACAGGCATTGTCCGGGCATTGTCCTTTCGTGTTGCACAGGTTTTTCCAGAAAACGAGCTGGCCCGGCGGCTGTGGGTACCCCAAGGGTTGCCGGCAACCATCACTCAAGCCCCATGCCACCCACCTTGCGGCGGAGGCGGATGCCGGGGCCGGGGGCGGCGGCGGGGGCGGCGGCGGGGGTGGGCCGGGGGAGGTTCTCTGTCGGCGGCGTGACGACGAGCACCGCCTCGACCGCTCCCGTTGCCCCCGCCGCCTCCACCGCCCTCACAGCCAGCTCTCCACCACTACCATAAATCAAGCCGCAAATTAGTTTTTGCCTTCACGATGTCTGTAAATTCCACGCGCCGGTTGTTAGCGATATTAATCGACAGATTTCTAAAGGCAACTGTTTTCTAAAAATGTTTCTACTTTCGATTTCTTCGTGTTTTCAGAAACCTTATTTCTACGGAGAACTTAACTGGGAATTAATCGTTTTAGTTAAGAGAGTTGCTAATTGAGTGATGTTTTTTCGGCCATGAATCGTGCAGTACTGAATAGAACGAATATGCTGCGGGTATTATGGAAAATTTTCAACGAAATGTAAATATCACTTCAAAAGATTTTTACCATATTTTTATAATAAAATCCATTATAATTGGTATTAGATGATTTAATGATGACTCTCATGGTTCACGATGTTTTCATGGCACACACTTTACGCGCGCTGTGGAAAAGTCACAATGAGCGGGTGTTCTGGTCAGAGCGGCAAATCTCGCTTGAAGGGTTAATAGATATAACATAATTTTTTGATGCGCGCAATACACCGCTTTGTTACATAAACCCAGAGAAAAATGTCTATATTTATAAAAAAAACTGTGCTAAGACAACTTATGGGACGGCGTAAAGCATTTCTGATGATATTGATTGTTTAATTTTTACAAATAGCAAATAGTGTTTATTGAGGGACCAATATTGAAGTGCCTGATGAGTTAGCTCAGAACAACTGTTGCCAATTCAACGGCTCTGGCCTAGTGGTCCTAGAGTTCGAGTCCTGATGGTGACATACTTTCGATACTGGGAAGATAGCCAGGTCGAATTTAGCCACTGCCTGGAAGAGAATTCTAGTGAGCAATGGATCTAATCGCTCTAGCTTTACCTGGTTTCACCTATCAGTTTCATGAATATACTCGAGCAGTAACATATGAGCCACATACTAGCGTGATCTTTTATTCCTCATCGTCCCCTTCCCCTCTATACACACAGTAACACACTATCCCACATGTTAAGAGGCCAGTCGGAAATTTTAAATTTTGTCCCAGCTGGGGTGATCCATCACTGGCGCACATACCCGGAGGGGAAAAATCTCTAAGTCATGTTTGGTCACAGCGGATTTTCACATTCTAGCGGGGAGGAACACCGCTATGTCCCACGATGTAACATGCACTTTTTAAGTGGCACTTGGCTACCGTAAGTGCCACTTTCTTGCCTACAACTTAATGTAGAGAACGTATTTTATTGCCTAGTAGCAGCAGCAAATAATGCGACATTCAACAAAAAACAATTGTTTTTGAGGGTCCCTGATATGGATAACATGGATAAGTATTTTTCAGATATGTGGTAAATTACTTTCTCTAACACGTTATGTAGTCAGCATCCATGTTTTGTGTGTGACAGCTGGTGAACTGTAAACAAGAATTGCACCTTGCTATTCCCTAACCCATCTGGTTGATGATGTGTACCTTTGAATTTGAGTCGGATATTTCGATTTTGCAGGGTGCTTAACAAGTAGGTTTAAGGACATTTTCAAAATGTTCTCCAAAATGGCTCCGAATTATTTCTGATTTTTTTTTCCGTAAGTACGCTTGTAAAAACGGTGCAGGTTCGATTTTCGTAGAACTCTGAATTTTCGAAAATTGTAGTGGTTAACATATTTTTGGGTGTCTTATTTCAACTACATTATTGAAAATTAGCTTTTTTCTTTATAAAATCGTTTCTTGAAAATTAAATCTTTAAATAAAATCATGTTCAATTTTTTCACAATATGAGCAGTTGTGCGTACTTCTCGTGAAAGAAAAGCAATTTTAAACGCAAGATTTTTTCAAAAACTGCTGTAAATGTTATCTTGATTTTTTGCCTTGCATAGTGCAAAGTGCGCTTATGATGCAGTTTTGATTTTCATTAAAATCTGAATTTTTGAAAATCATAAAAGGATACAAATAGAGGAAAGTGTGTTTTTTTTTGAAGCAGCATCCGTTTTCCTCTTGCAAAGGAGGAAGAATATTTCTTTCTAATAGCAAATATCTTCTTTGAATTCAGTCTCGAAAATATATTTTTTACTTAGGAAAGAATAACTTCCTTTCTCAGTTGAGTAGTGAAATTATGCAGTTGTGCCATATTGATTCATTTGAGTAATAATTTACTACAATTACTGATTTATGACTTTACATTACTACATACACACTCTTTTTCGTCGTCGTAATTGAATTTTTCTCAGCGGGTTTGATGAACTGTTGGAATTGAAGGCATCTTTTCATTAGCCTTTGGAATTTTGTAATTTCCTTAAATATTGGGCAATATTTTTGCGAAACCTTGAAAATAGAGCAGTGGTTTAATGTGATCAATGTCAATAACGCTTCAAAATATATACCAGAACTTATTCCGGTATTTTGGTAACCAGAAGATTCATACAAAGAGCTTGTCAAAAGCCATTCAAAAATGATTTAAATCATCCTAATGTCTACTACCACTCCTAAAATTTCGAGAGCTACTATTGAAACCAATGAACTCTTTCCTCCTCCTCAATCGCGGGCCAAAAATTGAGATTTTTGGGAAACGATGTTGCGAAAGTAGCTCTCCTTTGAAGCAATGACTAACTCGAAAAGTATTCTTCGTTACTTTTTCTCTGAAATACACAAACCTTTATATCAGCTTGCTCGGGACCTACACTGACGTACTGATGAGTGATACGTATTGAAGAGAGACATCGTAGAATCTAGAATTTGCAGAATAGGCTTAAAATTAACAAATTGAAAATTCGAAGAAAGCATGAAAAAAATATATAGGTGACGTTCACGAAGATAGTCACCCAAATGCTCCGCGAATTCAGAATACTTCCTTCAAGCCAGGCACCTGCCGCCTCGACTGTCCTGCTTCTTCGGCGGCGGTGGCGGCGACGGCGGCAGCGGCGTGATCTGGCGAGTCACGCCCGAGCTCCCCGCCCCCGCAACTGTAGTTGCTGCCGCTGCCATCGCCACCGTCGCCACCGCGGCCGCGTGTTCGTTGCACGATGTCTTGGAGAGTGTATCCGGTTGGTCAGAGCCTTGAATTCTTTGGTTCCACTCGACGTTAAGTACGCTTTTTGCTGCCAGGGTTCCGATTTTACGTAGGAATTGAATCTAGGTCATCTCAATGGGCCAGTTGTGTTTCCCCCATCTTAATATTTTTCCAGTAAGAAAAGATTAAATGCATTGACGACGCTTGTCATGAAGCTTCTTTACGGGATGCAATATCCCTTCAAATTGACGCGAGTTCAAATTATTGTATTATTCTTTAGTAGTCCTTTATTGAATTACTCTGAAGGTAGAAGTGCACTTTCTTTTTTAGTATTTGTGGATGAAGAGGGAATTCATTGCCTTATTGTTCCTTTTGTTGTCAATTAGCTAGCAATTAAAATACCAAACAAAGTTTTATTTGCAGAAGTAGGTAACATCAATTTTTCAGAGTGATGTTACATTTATAATAATACATCTTCAATGGCTGCACCGTACGGACTATAAATTTAATATTAATTGCAGTAAGTGATGAGATAATGTACGTTAAAATCGAAAACCCGATCCTTACAATTAAAAGCATTGCATTCTATTCTCTCGTTTGCGCCCCGGTTATCGACTCTTTAACATCTCAGCAAAACTACATTGTTGCCATTAATAGGCACAATAATGATAAATAATAACTGTCCTCATTAATGCAGACGGAAGAGCCGTAATTTCTGTGGAAAACGCGTTTAAACTCCGTGTAAGACAGAAATATTTGCACTTCTAAATCATTGTAAAGTGGAAGCCAACCGCGAAAAAGCAGATGGCTGTAAAATCATTTGAGTTATCAATAATGTAATTTTTGTTCACGGAGGGCAAATATAATGTCTCAACATAATTGCCAAATTCAAGTTAGAACCTAGAAGAAGACGAAAGAAAAAAAGAGGATAACCATTACCTTAACTGCTACCATCTCTACTACAGCAATCGTAGCACCGTCTCCACCCTGCTGTGTGCGCGCGCCAACCAACCGATTTATCACGCCAGAGCAGGCCGTTGTTTCCACGTGAAAGTCACCCGCCAGCCCCGCCCGCTTCCCCCACCACGGATTTTTAATAACTCTTTAATTTATGCCGGAGAGAAAGTCGCGCGGCGTGACCCTAATATTGCGCGCGCTACCGCTGCTGCTCCGGCCACCGCCCGCGCCAGCCCCGCCTCCCTCACCTCCCCCGCCACCCCCGCGGCCTCAGTCGCCATTGCCGCCTCAGCCGCTGTCACCCTCACAGCCGCCACTGCTGCATCGTTGCCGCACCGTCCTCTTTGCACCCCGCCGTCCACGCCGCCCACACCGCCCCTGCCCGCCCCTCCCGCCCGCGCCGCCCCGCCGCCCCCTGCCCCCCCGCGCCCCCGCCGTCCTCGCCGCCCCCGCCGTCCTCGCCGCCCCGCCGCCCCCACCGCCCCCGCAGCCCCCGCCGCCCCCGCCGCCCCCGCCGTCCTCGCCGCCCCGCCGCCCCCACCGCCCCCGCCGCCCCCGCAGGCCCGCCGCCCCCGCCGCCCCGCCGCCC
Organism: Teleogryllus occipitalis; assembly: GCA_011170035.1. Taxonomy (NCBI): domain Eukaryota; kingdom Metazoa; phylum Arthropoda; class Insecta; order Orthoptera; family Gryllidae; genus Teleogryllus; species Teleogryllus occipitalis. The sequence continues at coordinate 11,374 of BLKR01001888.1, read as the reverse complement.
CCGCCGCCCCCGCCGCCCCCACCGCCCACGCCACCGCGGCCGTCACAACCACTTCTAACACCGCCACCCCCGCTGTCAGCGCCATAGCTATTGCCGTCTCAGTCGGTACTGCCGCCACAACCCCTACCGTCGTCCACGCCATCACCAACGGCACCACAGTCTTGGGCCTCGTATCCGCCCTCACGGCCGCTGTTAGCTGACGCCGCCGTTGACAATTAAACCGCGATCTCCTCCACGACAGCCACCGCCGTCGCCGCCACTGTCTCCCATAGTTGCCACCAGCGCGGCCATCACGACAATCGCCGCCACCCGCAGCACTCTCGCCTTTGTGGCCTGTGCTCCCATGTCATTGCACTCAAATTTTTACATTTCTTACCGCTGCTATTTCCAAAGCTATATCTACGCTATCTCCACCGACAAAATGGCTAAGGCCATCAACTGATATCACTACAGTGCCTCTGACTGGGAGGTCCTGGTGTTCGAGTCCCGACGGTGGCAGAATTGTCGGCACTATCGGCATAGCTTGTCAGATCGAATTCAGTCGCTGTCTGGAGGAGACATCTAGCGGCCTGCTGAACTGATCGATAGTTTTCCGTGGTTTCTTCTATCAACACCAGGCGAATGCCGGAGCAGCACCCTAACAAACGGGTTAAGGACCGCGCGCAATCTTTCCTTCCTCTTTCTTGTCCTATCCTCTCCCTTTACACACACAAACACACACACTTACACTAACATGCACTACACTACCACACGTGTCGGGAGACCTGTCAGGAGCTTAGAGCTTGCTCCGGCTGGGTCGGAGCCGCGCTGGTGGGCGATACCTGATTGGGGAAAAATCACGCAAGTCGATGTACGTCAGCCCCGGAACCCGTCATCCAGCGTGGGAAGATCACAGCCACCTCCCGTGATAAAAGTATGCACTACACTTACGGAACTATACTCTTAGCAGTTGACGCGATAGGAATCATACAATCAATCATTCAATCCGCTACCTCCATGGCTATTGTAATTGTCGCCCCCGCTGCTGCCCTCCACCCAGTCATCGGTCCTCTATTGCACCCCATCTCCTCCTTGCTACGCTTACGTGCAGGATTGCTAGATTGGGCGGAATTCCGATTTTTAGTCTGTAAAACAGCTCTCTCTCGCTGGACAAAATATTGACTTCGCGGAATACCGTCCAATGGGCGGAAATGCATCAAAACATGTGCGGTTTTGGGCGGGTTTTCAGATTACGACGAACTTTTAAAAAAAAAAACCACGCCGACGTTAACTCTGAAATTAATTTTTAGTTTTATTCTTTATACATGATTTTCCATTAATCATTTGTTAATTCGTTCAAATATACGTTGAAAAGTGAGTAATGTTGGTTTTTAGACCTTTAGTAAAGGGTAGCCGTAGCGTCGTTACTTTGCACAACGTGAGTATCTAATATCACATTGGCAGCACTTCCAGTTAATTTCAGAACATTCCATTGAAAATTTGCCTTCTTTTGGAAGTACGGTGTCACTGCCAGCATATTGTTGCACTGATTTCGAACAAACAATACGCATGTTTGAGCGTTTTACCGAGCATATGTATTTGCGAACACCAGAACCGGGACCAGAAACACAGGGCTTCGAATTATTAAAAAATATTAGTATTACATAAACTATTAATTACAATTTTCATAAACAAATAAAACTAATCAAGCATTTCATAGGGTTACTACCTAAAAAAAAACCTTCAAATACATATTATTTTAATGCAAATTCAAATTTCCCGCTTGGAAAGTTAAAATTTTTCTTATTGGGCGGAATTGGGCGTATTTACTGCCATCTACCGGCGGCTGTTTGTACGACGCATCTGGTAACCCTGCTTCCGCACCCAATCCCTTCATTGCCAGAACCCGCATTGCCGCTACCATTACGTCAGTGCTCCGGCCGCTAACAGTTCTCACTGTATCACGCCATCGCTTGGTACTTCCTTGCCTCGATCTCTCTCTCTCTCTCTCTCTCTCTCTCTCTCTCTCTCTCTCTCTCTCTCTCTCTCTCTCTCTCTCTCTCTCTCTCTCTCTCCTCTCCACTCCACCAGATAATTCGTCACGTGTACTAATGTGGAGTCAGAAGTTTTTTCTACTATTCCAATAGAACAATAGCCATTACTTCAAGATTATTTCGTGAAATTGATAATCATGAGAAGCCACCACAAACAGCAGTTTGTATTGTTTTATGAAATCTTTTTGTAATAAGAACCACATATTTAGAAAATATAGGTTATATACTTAATAACAGTAAATAAATATTTTACAGTGATTGAAAATAAAATTTAATTACATGTAAGTTATAGTTGTAGCTATTGATGCAAGTGTGTCGTTACTGCCACTAGGGTTAATAATCGGATCAACTGGATTCCACGTAATGCTCTTGGACATGGAGCTCAGGAATTAGCAATAAATTAGAGAGATGTAAAGGGCTCTCGAGAGAGTAGAAGGATTGGGAGATGGGGACTGCCGTAGGTCGTCGAACCATCAGAGTTCGGGGGTAGTTGAGAGCGTTAACTTATTGAGAAAGCAACGCCATAGCGTGATATGTAGTAGAAATGGGAGTATTTTGACTTCCACGATGCAGAAATCCGTTTATCAACGTTTATCAACCTATATTTGTGTAACTATTTTGTAGGCCATACGACGTATCAATATCTACCACAACTAATTTCACGAACTACTTTCCCATTAATTTCTTACTGCACCCGGCGAAAAGGAAAGTATGTGTAAAAGAGCAAAATTGAAAGATTCATTCCCAGAATTCTAAATTCATAAGTAGTCTTTGTGACGTCGTGGGTTTCTCCTTTATTTTACGCTTTATCCTATACACTTTGTACATCTCTTGAAATCCAGTGTGACATTTACTGTGATTGTAAGTCAATTGCCAGATTGATTTATTCAGCAACCAGTTTCTTGTTACTTAAATGAATGACAATCTGAAATAAGAATGTGGTATTGTAATATATTTCAGACTAAGTAGCGAAGGGTGGGAAATAACGGAAAAAACCTTACAAACTGAGAAAAATGATCAAATTAGAATAAAATTTCTCTGAAGAAATTGATGATGCCTGCGAGATAGTTTGAGAAGTTTTCAGATGACAGACACGCAATGTCATGTTTTGACAATTCACTGAGAGCGTCGATTGTATGGCCATGCATGTTTTTGGCCAGGGATGACAGTAAAATAATAAGTTTCTATAACGTGATTAATGGGTGCAGAAATTCGCTCTCTTAAAGAGGTCGCGCTGGTAATATTGACCGGTTCAAATATTAGTAATATTGAAACACAAAAAACAGCAAATGAAACTAGATCGTTAGAACATGTTGTATTTTCATAACGCGGATTCGGCCCCAAATCACCAGAATACGTCCCCTCCGATGAGACAGAACTCCAACTCATGATACCCGTTTACAAAAATATTTCCCTTCCATACCTTCGTTGCAAATTTTTCCTAAATGTAACTCCCCTGAGGTTACTCCATAAAGAATTCCTCCATCACAAATGTAAATTTAAAAATTAATATATTAACACTGAGTTTATTGTAAGCCAACAATATAAATGTAGAGGGTGAACTGTACTTTGTAAAACCTGAAAATGTATACAATGAAAAAAGTGGATTCGGTGAATCCACATAATGCCGATTTGCAAATAACTAAATTTTCGATTACCAATATCTCTACTATAAAATGAAGGAGACTTTCCAGACATTGAGGATATAATTGTTCCCATGATACTACTTGAGGCTGCGTAAATGAAGGGCAATAACCTTTTTTAAAAGCATTTCTTCTTGTTTGACGTTTTGGTATTTCGGGGGTATTTAACATACTCTAAGAATAACGATTTGGACTTTCTCCGAAAACATACAGAGCGCAGGTACTGGAAATTAGTGAGTGTTTTTAAATTTGGCATTGATGATATGGAGGTGGAGGAGGAATGACATACATACATTACTGTAAATACTGTGGGTAATTGTGTTTAAGTGCATGTGTTTGCCCATGTGTTGCTAACAGGCACTTCTGATCCCCCATTGGTGACCAGTAAGTGTCATTCTATGCGTCATAGTCTACTGGCTGGGAACTAATTAAATGTGCCGAATCGTTTCTGAACATTAAGGGAAACAAAAAGTGTTCGGGAGTGGGGGAAGTGTTTACATAAAGTACCTCTAAACAACGGATGAACTCTACCTGATTATTGGGTGAAATGTTGTGAATTATGCACCTGTATTGTGCTGCCTTTTTGAAATTCGACGAATCGTTGACTTCATTTTTCAGATTCAACCAAATTCTTTAATGGAAGATTATTACACAATTAGAGTGTATTGCTACATTATCTAGTGCTTATCTGTTGGGATGAGTGTATAGCTTTTTATCTCTAGGGATTGACGAGCCATGTAATGTTTTGTTTAAAAAATCTATTTATCATGACCAAACATTACATAAATGAACATTTTCCGATGAAAATACCCGCCGCTGGCTCCACGCTTAGCTAATAAATGACAGTTCAAGAGGAATAGATGATGGTGTAGCGGCGTTTGTGTGTATTTGGCGACGTGTGTAGTGGGAGCGGGGACGGTGCAGGGGGCGGGGAGGGCGGTGAGGGGGGGGAGGTGCGTCGTGCGGGCCGTCGCGGGTCACTGCGCACGCGATGGGCGCCTCGTCGTCGTCGCCGCCGCGGCCGCCGCCGCTGCGGTCCTCATTGTTCAGAGCGCCCGACACAGTGGCGGCGCCGGCGGCGGCGGCGGACGCCAAGGATAGACGGTGGCAAAGGAGATGTTGGCGGAGGTGGTGGAAGAGGCGGAGGAGGAGGCGCAAGCGAGGTGGTGAAGGAGGAGGAGGTGGTGGCGGAGGCAGGAGTGGTGGCGCAAGGGAAGCGGTGGCAGAGGCGGTGGGGAGGCGGAGGCGGAAGTAGAGGCGCAAAGGAAGGCGGTGAAGGAGGTGGAGGCGGAAGGGAGGCAGTGGGGAGGTGTTGGCGGAAGGCAAGGCGGAAGAGAGGCGGTGAAGGAGGCGGAGGCGGAGGTAGAGGCGCAAAGGAAGGCGGTGAAGGAGGTGGAGGCGGAAGGGAGGCAGTGGCGGATGCGATGGAAAGGCGGAGAAGAGGAAGTGGCAGAGGCAGGGGTGAAAGGGAGGCGGAGGCGGTGGCAGAGGCAGAGTCGGAGGGGAGAAGGTGACGGAGGCGGTGTGGAAGCGTTGGCGGAGGTGGTGAAGAGGTGGAGAAGAGGCAGTGGCAGAGGTGGTGGCAGAGGCAGAGTCGGAAGGGAGAAGGTGACGGAGGCGGTGTGGAGGCGTTGGCGGAGGCGGTGAAGAGGCGGAGAAGAGACGGTGGGGGGGGGGAAGCGGTGGCGGAAGCGAAGGCGGAGGTGATGACAGCGGCGAAGGCGGAAGTGATGCGGGGTTTTAGGTGGAAGCAGAGGGGAGGAGGAGGCGAGTGTAGAGGAGGAAAAGGAGACGGAAAGTAGGGGAGGCGAAAGTGGATTGAAGACCTTAACGGAGAGGAGGTAGCGTTGGTAGAGGGAAAGTGCAGGCGGATGAAGAGACGAAAGCCTAAGCGGGGGTGGAGGCGTTGGGGAAACAGGGGGGGGGAGAAGGATGTGAGTTTAAAAGCTAAATAGAATCGAGATATAGGGGAGGCGAAGACGGATTGCAGGCGGTGGCCAAAAGGAGTTAGCGGTGGTGGATGGGGAAGTGGAAGCGGATAAAGAGACAGAAGCGGAGGTGGAGGCGGAGGCGGGGGGGAGACGGAATGGAGGAGAATGCGAGTGTAGAGGCGAGACGGAGACGGGAGGTATAGGGGAGGCGAAGGCGGATTGGGGGCGGTGGTGCAGAGGATGTAGCGGTGAAGGAGAGGAAGTGAGGCGGATGTAAAGGCGGAAGCGGAGGCGGAGGTTGGAGTGAAGGGGATGCAGAGGGGAAGCAATAGCCGAGAGGAGACGAATGAGGGAAGGAGACGCGGGAGGAGACGAATGAGGGAAGGAGACGCGGGTGCTGGCGGTGGCGAAGGCAGAGGGAACGGGTGGCGGAGGGGAGATGGAGGTGGAGACGTAGGCGGAGAACGAGGCCGCGGCGCCATTGGTGTCCATTCGGAATCGGACCCAGCGGAAGAGACGGAGATATTGGCAAAGGCGGTGACGCACGCGGCGACAGAGATGGAGACAGTACACGGCAAACGGATGCCGCGGTGATCTAGATAATTCATGTGTGAAATGCCTCAACTCCAATAAAATAGGGGGTGATATATTATAGTATATGCCCTCTTTCAATAATATTGAAAGAGGGCAAATACAAGAATTGCATCCTTTTTCAATAGAATATTGGTGAAAATTGTTTAAATATTTTGGAATTTATGTGCTTATGGAGCGTCAAACCACGAAAAATTAAATATGAGAATTATAAAATAGTATTTTTTTCTCCATCATCTACCGTGAAAACGTTTCAGATTATACAGATTATTGTGATAGACTTTTAGATAAATTGCTCAAGTCATGATGCAGTGGGAATAGTTGACATCATAACTACCCTCGTAAGACTAGGATTCACTATGCGATTGATCTCGAGTTCCTCACAGTTACGTAGTGAGATTTTCTAATCGTACTCATATCATATTTCACAACTTCACTCATCACTAGGGGTCAGATTTTGATGACCGAATACATCGCAAAAAATATCAATAAAATGCTCTTAAAATGATTTTAAAATTTCCTAAAACCAAAGAAAAATGACGTAAAAAATCTTATCAAAACCCGTGCGGATGAACAACTGAAGCTGTTGTGTACGTAACTGATGTAATCAAGACTTCTTCTATTCGTCTCAGTGAACTCAGCTTGCAAACTTTTGGTTTGGACTGTTCTTTGCCAGGAAATCAATGTCTAGTTTTCCCGAACTCGGCCGAACTGTCATTTGCGCTAATATACGTCACAAGAATTACATACAACGGCTGTCAAAACAATTTCTGAGCAAACAAATCGAAGTAATTTCTGAGTAATTCTGTGAAGAACATTTGTTGCATCTCGTAAATATTATTTGAAGGAAGTACCATTAAAAATGACTTTAAAATCGATGAAATCAGCAAAAACGTTAGTAAAAATGACAGAAAAGGGTTGAAAATGACTTATTATTCGAAATCGACAAAAAATGCAAAATAATGACCTGTAAATGGATCATTTCCTTTTGTCATAACATAAAATGAATTTCTATACTAAACTGTATTGTCCTAAAGTGAAAAGAAAAAAACAACAACATTTCATTAAAATCCGCCCGTACTCATCCCCTTCTTAATGCCCTGTAAAACTTGGCAAATTCCTAACCACCGTTGCAGGTAGCGGTAGCTCAGTGCATCAACTGATGTCACTGCAGCGCCTCTAACCAGGAGGTCCTAGGTTCGAGTCCTGACGGCGGCAGGATTTTCGACACTAGCTTTTCAGCTAGGTCGAATTCAGCTGCGTCTGGAGGAGAATTCTAGCGGCCGGCTGCTATGATCGGTAGTTTTCCGTGGTTTCTCCGATCAACACCAGGCGAATGCCGGAGCAGTACCCTACCAAACGGGCCACGGACCGCGCGCGATCTGTCCTTCCTCTTCCTTGTCCTATCCTCTCCCCTTACACACACCCTTACACTAACATGCACTACACTACCACATATTCCGGGAGACCGGTCGGGAGCTTAGAGCTTGTCCCGACTGGGACGGTGCCCCGCTGGTGGGAGAGTCCTGGTTAGGGGGAAACCCCACTAGCCGACGGTAGGTCGGCGCCGGATCTCGCCATCCAGCGAGGGAAGATCACCGCCATCTCCCGAGAAAACATGCACTTCACTAACGGGACCAATGAGCGAAGCCGTTGACGCGCCTGGAAACATTAAAAAATCAATCAATCAATTCATCGCTCACATTCATCGAGGTCATACTTCGGTGATTTTACAGAACTGCCTCTCAATCCCACTGAAGGCCCGTCACCACGGTGGTACTTTTTTTTGTTTATTATAGTCGCATCAACCAAAGGTTCTTAGCGACTTTTCAGTATTTTACATATTCATATTTGATTTTACATTATTTATATATATACATAGCACAAAGTTTACAATAGAAATGAGGTACAAAATAATAGTACAAAACTTGACATCCAATCATGGCTGGTATGATAATATGTACAGGAAGTCACTTATATTTTATTAAATATATTAATGTTCTGGCAAAATCTTATGATTTCCTGTTGATAGGACTTGGAATATACAATTGCTTCGAATTGTTGCTCCGGTGATAGGCCATCTCTTTCTTCCTGGAACTTAGGACAAACGTTCAAAATATGAGATACCGTTAGTTCAACCTCACAAAAGTCACAGAGGGGTGCGGGTAGTTTGTGAAACAGGTGTGCGTGTGTTAAATTAGTATGTCCGGAGCGAAGTCTGGATAGCACTACTTGTTCTCGCCTAGTCATTCGTTTATTCAGATACACTGAGAAGAAATCTGATTGCGTTTTATGGAGGTGGCTGGCTTTGTATTTGGTCCATTCTTGATTCCAGTTAGTCAACATTCTTTTGTTCATAAATTTTAGGATGTCAGTTGTAGTGTTAACTAGGTTGTGAACTGTATTGTCTTGTTTGAGGTTTACCAAGAAAGAAGTCGCTGTGCTAAACTCTTGAGTAACGTTGTTTTCCAAGGATGTGGGGATCCAGGCAAATGAGATATCATTTCCCGTTAATGATATCTGATGGTAGAGTTCAGTGATTGTTTGTAAGATTTCGCATTTGCGCTTACTATGGTTTAACTGGACTAGAGTGCTTGATGAGTTAGTTACAATTGAGAAAGATGGGTGCGTAAGTTCTTTGACCAGTTTTAAAGCCTGCATGATTCCATATAAACCCGTAGTTGTTAGGCTTACGTGGGATTTGAATGTATACAATGTGTTGCGCTCAGCGGTATACACATTGACTTCCGGACCGTCAATCTTGAGAATGGACTTGATACCGATAACAGTGTGTGACTTGTATTTCTCAGCAAAATCATTGAGAGCAGATGTCCTGTATTCATCTGAGGATGAACTTTTCTCAAGTTTCAGTAAAGACAGGTCAATTTTGAATTCTTGTAACAGCCAAGGTTGAATTTTGCATGGGCGGTGTTTTTCAATCTGAGAGAGTTGAATATTAAGTATTTCGAGAGGTTCCTTGATTTTTAGATAAAAGGGAATGAATGATTTATGTTTCTTGAAGAGATCCCGAAGGTATGGTGAAACATTGTTGGTTATAATTGGATTGATAGACGAGCCAGCTTTAATTGCATACTTCATGCCGAGCAATTGGCGTCGGAATTGTAGAGATGGCTCCTTGGCTTCAGTAAGTAAGCTACCAATAGGTGTGGTACGGAGGCATCCTGTACATAAGCGGAGCGCTTGATTGTGTAGGGTGTCTAGCTTGCTAAGAACACTTATGCTAGCTGAGTTGTAAATGATAGATCCATAGTCAATCTTACTTCTGATAATTGTTTTGTAGGTAAGAAGCAGGATGTCTATATTCGCTCCCCAGTTGTTGTGGTTAAGATATTTGAGAATGTTAAGCCGTTTTTTACAGTTGTCAATCAGCTTCTGGATATGTTGTTTCCAGCTCAATTTGTTATCAAAGTATAGGCCTAGAATTTTAGTACAGCGGACCGCAGGTAGGACATGAGAACCCAGTAAGAGATGCGGCAACGTATGGTGCCTATTCCTTTAAAATAGGATACATTCAGATTTTTTGGTGGAGAATTTAAGTCCTGACTTCAGGGAAAATTCGGAGAGTTTGTCGAGAGCTTATTGCATGTACTCTTGAGTGTTTAGCAGATAACTGCCTTTACATAGAACAATGATGTCATCCGCGTATTTCCTTACTGTAACAGGTAAGGCAATATCCTTATCCACGTCATTGATTGCGATAAGGAAAAGTGTTACACTCAAAACTTACCCTTGTGGAAGACCATTTTCAAGCATCCTAGGTTGAGATATTTGGTTATTAATTCTGACTTGAAGCTGTCTATTAAGTGTAAAATTGCGGATGAACTCGAACATATTTCCATGAACACCGATGTTGTGGAGAATTCTAAGTACTCTATAGGTCCAGACCATATCATAAGCCTTTTCTATGTCTAAGTTGACAGCAAGTACGTGTTGGTGATTGATGAATGCTTCTTGGATGAATGTGGCAGTATTCAGTAGGTGAGATTGTGTGGAGTGTCCTTGACGGAAACCAAACTGGTTGTTAGCCAAAATTTGTTGGGAGTCCAGAAACCAACGTAGTCTATTGTTGATGATCCGCTCAAGAATTTTGCACATATTAGATGTTAGAGATATTGGACGGTAGTTATCAGTTATAAGCCCGGTCTTTACCGGGCTTAGGAACAGGAATGACAGTAGCCAGTCTCCAGGTGCTTGGGAAGGTCTTTTCTCTCCATATACAATTGTAGATGCGTAATAGAATATATTTTCCTTTAGGGGGTAGCTTTTTAAGGAGAATATTTGGAATATTGTCGGGGCCAGGAGAAGAATTGTTGGATGATTCAATAACTTCATCAAGTTCATGTGGTGAGATATCCACGTTAAGTTGGTATTTATTTGCTAAAATTTCATTCCCTTTAGGAATTAGTTTGGTTTCTTGTTCGTTTTTATGTGAAAGAAATTTGTGCATGTAGTTGTTGGAACTCGAGTTATTGGAGAATGTCTTGGCAAATTGGTTAGCAATGTCAGATGGGGCGGTAAGTATTTTGTCGTTGCTTTTAATAAAGTGGATACTAGTTGATTTTTTATTTCCCTGAATAGCTTTGATTGTTCTCCATGTATCATTGATGTTACAGTTACCGTTTAATGATGATAAGTATTTAGACCAAGAATTGGTTTTGCTTTCTTTGATGACTCTTCTGGTGATAGCTCTGGTCCTTTTGTATTCAAGCCTGTTCTCAGTTGATTTATGTTTCTTATAACGGTTAAATGCATGTTTTGAATTCCTTATTGCTTCTTTACAGTCGCTATTCCACCAATGTGTGTTTGCTCTTTTAATTTTGAAAAATAACTTAGGAATAGCCAAGTTTGCTGCAGTAATAATCAAATTACAGAAGGCTTGGATGGTAGCATCAATGTTGTTAAATTTAAAGGGTATATTATCGTCTATTGGGGATGCAGAAATGAAGTTCTGATATTCTTCCCAATTGGCTTTATTGAAGTTCCATCTGTTTATTTGAACTGAAGGAGCAGGTGTAATATTTATGTTGTTAATACCAATAAAAATGGGGAAATGATCGCTATCATATGGGTAGTCTGAAACGTTCCAAGAGCATTTGTGAGCAAGAGATACTGATGATATAGATAAGTCTATGGCGCTAAAATTATTGTTGTTGAT